>CM024724.1:2552688-2662174 GCA_014182545.1 Eucalyptus globulus
AAGGCGAGAGGCTAGTGGCTGCGGTCCAATGTTAACGACAGAGTGGCGGGTGGTGAATGCCGCAGTTGGGCCGACGCCGATGGTCGCAATGGGAGCCGGGTAGTGGGAGGTGGCCGGCGATGGACGGCGTTGATGGCCGCAGCTGGCGAGTGGTGATGAGCAGCAGTGGATCCAAGGGCGAAGGCCATGGCAAGGAAGAAGAAAGAAAATAGAAAAGAAAAAAATTTGCTTATTTTAATTGTTCATCGAAATAAGAAGTTACTTTTTTTTTTTAAACTTCTTGTTTATGATCCAAATATATTTTCCGGCTACTTTTTATTCCGAGAAATAGAAAAATTAGTTAATGTTACCAAATAGATTTCTTTTTTTTTTCTTTTTTTCATTCTGAGAAATAAAAGAACAGAAATCGGGAGAAATAGAAACCTTACCGTGCAGACCGTAAAAGTTGCTATATTCTTTTTAAGGGGCTGCAGCTGCGATTGAGTTCTTCGAACACCTCTTCGAAGTTGCAGCTTTATTTGCTTCAAAAACATCTGCACCAAATAGGCTGCCACCAACCTTAAGGACATCGTGTTTCTCCTCACTCCCAATCAAATTCACTCTTGCGGATCCTCCACCGCGTATTCCTCCGTGACAATCCATGACAATTTTTGTCGCATCAATTGAATTATTGCACTTTCAGTCAAATTTTTATAAATGGAGGAGTTGAGGATTGAGAGAGGAATTGAAGAATGAGTGAGTCTCCGTCTTTCTTCTTGTAAAGAGTCATATATTGAAAGGCACTTCCCATAAATTCTAATTCGGAGCATGAGTTAGTCTTTAGATTGTTGCAAAAAATCAAGGTAAACCGAAGCCAATATGGGCAAGTCTATGTATGATATTTTTCTAGAGACAATGATTTTCTCGAATAGATTGGTAATTCATAATTTACACTCGGCTACTTAGAAAATATGTATCCAAGACACAACGTTCTAGTTCTAATCTTCAAACTCACAATCTTAATGTGGGTATCAAGAAAATAATGCACCAACTCAAATCTTAAGATGGCCAATGAAGGGTTGTTCTTTAGGGACCAAGAGGTAGGAGCATATTGTAATTCATGGTCTCAAGTTTCCCCTATTTTTCTGGCTTGTATTAGTACCGCAACTTATCTACCCTGGGATATCAAGAGTCACCAATCTTGCATGTACCTTCTTCTTCTTCTTCTTCTTTTTTTTTAAAAAATTTTTCTTTATATAATCCAAGAGCACAGGCATGCGGATTCAGTTATCTGAAAGCTTATGAAATACTTTATAAGTCTCATGAACCAATTAAATACAAGCTGATGGGTTTGACTCGAACCAGTTTTAATGTAATTGGTAAGATTCAAATGAAAATCTTTTGAATTCTAAGCTGAAAATCTCTCATTGTCTCAACCAACAGCGCCATCCTCAAGGGTTCAAGGGTTTTGGCGTGTAGCTATTTTCATTTTTTGATTGGACGACATTGCTTATCATGATTGGCATGTCATGGTTTGACAATCTCTCAAGGGAAGTTAATGGGGGTTTTTGCATTTGCGCACTACAAAATATATGGAGGGCATTGTTGTTCTACTAAAGTATCCATCTCTCTTACCATAACTTCTTACGAAATGCATCATGCGTTAGATATAATTCATAGAACAAAGTCTATACGATATCTATTTGTATACGTACACTAGGTTCCTCTAGCCACGCAACATTTCAGATCCCGCAACGAACAAGAACTTCTTCCCCTTCGTCAAACCATTCATGGGATCATGTGCGTGTCCTCCTCGGGCCATGGCCTTATGTACTTCTTCTGAATCCACCGACGACGTGCATCTACGAAATCATGGCATTTAAATTGCCGACGGAGTTTCTATCACGTGGTTTACAGAGGGTTTCTGGCTTTTTGTGGCGGTAGCGTGGATTGGTCCAAAGGAGATTGTGGCTGGCGATGATGTTTGAGTTAGACATCTAGCATTTACTTTTCAAAGTACATCCAGCATTAAGTTATTATTATCTTTGTCACTTTGCTTGGTTTAGATTTCGATCAATGATTTGCCAGTCTCTGTCTTCTAGTTATCAGATATATTAGAGGTTTTAGCCAGATTTGCTTAGTTGATTAGGGCGTGGAGAACTCAAGAGTATTGAGTCTGCCGCTAATTGCCTCCATTTTTCCCTCTTGCTCCTCCTCATTTCCATGTTCCGTGCCCTTTGATTTCTGTGATAGTTTTCCTGTTTCAACATCTGGTTAAGCTATAAAAAAAAAAATAAAAATTATTAAGGCCGTGAGAAGATTAATTCATAGGATCGCTGGAACATGATAGACACGACAGAATTCATCTGTGTAATTGTATCAATATGCACGCGACCACTTATTCAATGCCGATGGTCTGACTTTTATCACCCCTGTGGTTGTCTTCTCCGACTTTGCGTGTGGATCAGATGCACTACGTAAGTTCGATTTCCTGCACTTTCAAATGCAAAGAATTCCATATTTGCTCCACAAGCTGGTTTAAACTCACGTCTTTCCTGGTTTTGCGAAGTTAGCAAGGTATTTGATGGTATCATTGAACGACCTGATTTGATGAAGGTGTGGACAAGGAGCGACTCTTGATAAGCTTATAGAATGGTAAATGAGACATGAATGAATCTAATTACACACACCGAATAACGAGAGAGTGTGCTGGTGATATATATGTGAAAAGTGAAAACCTTAATCCATGAAGGCATTATTTGATGTAACGGCTATGCTTAGTGCTCAAGAGGGAGCACTACCGGGATGGAGTTATCTCGTGGGAAAGTGCCCATCTGTATGCAAAATGATAAACGGTGAGGCTCAATATGGGATGGGCTAAAATAGACAATAACTTGAGTTGAGTTAAATCCAGAGTGTCATAATATATTATCAAAGTGGGACCCCTTCTTGTAGTTGTGTAGTTTAGGGATGAACCATATAGAAGCTGGTGGGCATATAACGACTTGGTCTAATGAGGGAGATTTAGGAAGGCTCCCACAAGGGAGTGATTTTTTGGCAAGCTTTTAGGATAACAAGTGGGACATGAATGAATCGAAGTGTACACCAAATAGGGGAGAGTGTGCTTGGGATGTATATGTGGAAATTACTATTAACTCATGGAAACCCTTTGACGTGAAATTAATGCTTAGCTTTAGAATTCTAAAGTTACGTGTGCTCTAGGGGCACTATCGGGATGGGTTATCTCTCACCTGTACGTTAGAGAACAAAACCATAAGACTCGGTATGGTACATGCCAAAACAGATAATATCTTGAGTTAGTTAAGTCCATGGCTTTAGATCTCAGGTTTACTTACTATGGGTTCCTCGTCTTAAAAAAGAAGATTTTCGAGATGGAGACGTTCCAAACCTAATTCAAAGCACGATGATACATACAAATTGAAAGAAATGGAACGACGGCCCGTTTGACATCCCTAAATGGGCTTCGAGTTCGAGAGAGGTTAACCTCGGCTGCCAATATAAGCTAAATGGCCGCACTACTGTTAAAGCAATGAACAAAGACTATCTCATAGATCACAAACTGAAATTTATTATTGGATTTCCTAATCTCACTTCGCCGCACTATAATTTCACAATCTTTTAATACCTCACATCTCAACATAAAAGTTGCGTTCCCCTGCTATTTTACGGCAACCGGATCTATGAGTATAAAAAAAGTAATATATATATCAATAATAGAGGTGATTGATTTGGTAGCTATTCCCACTTTTAGAATCGAGAACTGCCCCCTAGGATTGGATCCACAAAATAAGAAAGTCGAGAACCGCCATTGGTTTTACGGACCACTTGAGAATTGGATCACTAGTCCCGTCCGGTTTTCAAGTGGGTTCATGGAACCGACCGTGTCCTCACTTGAGGTGAATATGCTTTTTCGATTTGCAATTTCAGTTTAAAGGAAATCTTGCTTGTTCTCGTGGTTTAGTAAGTTGGCTAATCTAGAAGCAAAAAAAGATGAGATTGATCTAAAATAAGATGAGTGAGGAAGGATTTTACTGTAGTTCGAATCTCAATAACAAATGCTGGCATATTTAGTGAATGCTTGGGAGTCTGAACCAAAACTGCATTAGGAATCTAAATGGGCCTCCACTGCTCCTCTCCAGCTTGTTTTGCTTCTTGTGCACTTCTATGGTACATTCTTTGTTTGCTAATTATGTTATTTTGAAAAAAAATATACCGGTTTGAACTGCATGGGTGATTTCACGCTTGGAATCGGAAACCGGACCAATATTCATCGAGTTCAATTTACTAGACTTGAGAACTGGACTGGTTCTTATAGAAACTCCAGAATTAGCTAATTCGATCTTGTTTGGGTGGTTCTTGATTTTTTTGCTCACCCTTAATCAATAAAGCCCTTCCTATAACCCAAATTAGGGATGCTCGACATGGATCGGGAGTACTCTAGTCTCTACCGTCATGAAGTGGAAACTTTATTGGCGAATCGTTTAAATCATGAGTAAAGCATCTACAAAAATGGTGGATGGATAACCTTTCGAATGCGTCAATCAATGAGCAATGTTGGGATAACCGCACGTCGTTGCTTTTTCATAATAATGGTGCAGCACATTTCGTTTCGTGAAAAGGTGGTCCACCGGTCGGAGAGGCAGCTACAACGTACATGTAATCACGAACAAAATTGACAAATTCATTGGAAACAGGACAAGGAGGTTTCCGATTCCCAGCATAAATTAAAGAGGTGGACGAGGCTACGTCGCTCTTGTGAAATTAACGGAGACCTTATCTACTCTTTTCCCCCATAAATCGGCATGACTTCATCGTTACATTAATAAATTCTTGATTATGCTGGCCATGGAAGCAAGTAGATTAATACGACCAACTAATTAACAGAAAATTGCCTGTTGTCGCTTCGCAGCATCATTTGCTGCTGCTCGAGTTGGAAGCCATGCAATTATTTCAACTCAGTCCCCGATAGGCATGCATGTAAGAGTGCGTCCGCGTGCTTTCGCCGTTCCCTTTACGTCCCCATCATTCCTCGCTTTCCCCCTTCCTACTCCCACCTCACCCCTCGCCGCCCACAACGCACGCTCAATAGATCAACCGGCCCGGCAATTTTTTTGGGCCCTTCCCTTTTTTCCGATAAAATATTTAAAGGATTAATACTATAAAAAATCCAAAACTGATATACCTATAACATATTTATCTTAAATTAATTTTTTTTTTACTAAAAAATATATACTGGTACATTTTTGATAAATTTATCCCCAACCGATATACTTGTGACTTATATTAAATTTTATTATCAAATTACTGAGTTAAATAATACGTGATAGTTGATTGACGTGCTAGTTTGAGATTTTACTTTTCTGTTCGTCAGTTTTTTATGGTATCGATCCAATTAAATGTATAGCATATTTGTCAAAAATGTATTAGTTTTTGGATTTTTGGCGATGATTAATTTATTACATGTATACCAATTTGGATTTTTTATGGTTGTTTCTGACAAATTTATCACAAAAGATATCAATTTATGATTGTTGGTGGTGGTCAAAAATTAGTTTGAGGTGAATTTATTATAAGTATATAAGTTTGGGTTTTTTTTTTTTTTTTTTTTTTGTGATATTAACTCTGGATTCAAGCATGCATTAATGGATTTTCTGCCTCGTGACAAAAAATAAATACCTACTTCTATTTTTCAATACTATAAATTACCTACCTTTTAATCTATCTGAAATAAGAAAATCCCACTTGCACCGGCCCTGGGGCAATGGCCAATGGCCACAACCTTGCTGTCTCGACACTTGATTGAAGCTGCCGCCCATCGCCATCTCAGCCCCGGCCCGACCATTCTCCTCTGTTGACCACCGAGGTGAAGTCCCCTCCACATCTCTCTCTTGTGATTACTTTCTCTATCGACCTCCATCTCCTGTGTCTACAACTATCTCCTATCTCTTACCTAACGGTTGAGGCTAGCCTTGATGAGGGTCGCCATGGCTGGGGACCTAGATTGAGGCCGTGACCGCCATGGCATACCTCGATCCGAGGTTGCTATACCGAAATAATAACTAGAACAATAGAAATGTCGAACATTTTATTATATGATAGAATCAAATGTCTAGTTGAATCCTATTGCCCAACTAATGGAAAGCCACACACCATAGTCTCACATGGGGCTGACCCTTATATGGGTCCCATCATAAAACTTTGGATGTACAGAAGGGTATCAATTTTTATTTTATTTTTTTGAACAGAAGAAGGGTATCGATTTGTTTTCATATCTTTCGCATGTATGTGCAAACTAAACATTAAAAAATTAGACTCATTGGTGGGCAGCTGCCTTGGTAGGGCGGCTCGATTCCTCATCGAGAGTCGCAGCCGAACTCTCGCGTTGCTATCGTATGTCTTAGGCTGAGCGACATGGTGAGGTGGGGTTACGTCTTTAGTCTGCCTAGATATAATCATCGGCCCATGAGGGCTTTGTGACCTCAAATAGCCTAAGTGAAAGGGGGCTTAGGCGGATCCCTTCTATTTACCAATAAAATAAAATAAAAATAAAATAAAAATTAGAAATCGAGAAAATTAAAGCCATATTTTTTTTCTTTACTATGTTCAATCTCGTATCTAGTGACATTATTAACTTATACGAATATAATCTGAAAACTTACATTCGGACCCAATTGACAGAACTACTTTTCACAAGTAATTTATGTACGCAAAAAAAAAAGAATAAGTAATTCATTCAAAAGTTCTCAATAATAACAAAATCAATTATCGAGTAAAAAATTAGTCTCCCATTTTTTAATAGAGTTAATATCACGGAAAATCTTAAAACTAGTACATTCATGATATATTTATCCTAAATGCACTCCACAAAAAATTATAAACCCGTATATTTATGATAAATTTATTTCCTTAAAATTAATTTTTGAAAAAAAAATTCTAAAGTGATACATTAATGATAAATAAATTAAATTAATATAAAAGAAGAAAATCGGTACAATTATAATAAATAGAGAATAAAATCTCAAATTGATATCTTACCCCAGTTAAGCGTCAACGCGTGTTATCTGTGTTCGATAATTTGATAGTAAAATTTAATAAAAACTAACAAATTATAAATTCATCACAAGTATATCAGTTTAGATAAATTCATCAAAGATGTATCGGTATATTTTTTTTTTTAGTGGTTAAAACATTAATTTAAAATAAATTTGTCATAAGTATATTAATTTAGATTTTTTAGATTTTTGGTGTTATTGAGAGACAGAGGGAGAGGAAGTTGGGGGTTAGCGCGTAGAAAAAGGCGCGTCGGCGCGAAGTCGCACGCCGATCTATCGAACTCAACCGTTAAAAAAAGTGGTCCCATCTCCCTTCCTCGCTGTCGTCTTGGTCTTGGTCTTCTTCTTCTTCTTCTTCTGCACCTTCTTCTGCAACTTCTTCTTCGCCTTCTCTCCTCCTCTCGTGGAAGTAGCAGCTCGCTCTCGCTCGCTCTGGCCATAAGTCGAGAGCTTCCGATGAGGGGCGGCGACGGGGAGGGGGACTCGCAGCAGGAGTACCTGTTCAAAGATAGTGATCGTGGGGACTCGGCGGTGGGGAAGTCGAACCTGCTGTCCCGGTACGCGCGCGGGAGTTCGACCACGCTTCCAGGCCACCGTCGGGGTCGAGTTCCAGACCCAGTGCCTCCAGATCGACGGCAAGGAGGTGAAGCCCAGATTTGGGACACCGCCGGCCAGGAGCGGTTCCGCGCCGTCACCTCCGCCTACTACCGCGGCGCTTTCGTCTCTCCCTCGTCTACGACGTCACCCGCCGCTCCACCTTCGACAGCGTCTCCCGTTGGCTCGACGAGCTCAATTGTAATCTCTCTCTCTCTCTCTCTCTGTCTCTGTTTTCTTTACTTCGAAAGTTGGGATTTCTTTTCGCTCTCCGTTTCCGGTTCTTGTTCTTTGGCGTTTGTGGTTGGTTATAGAATGAGAGCGATCGTTTTAGCTGGAAGTGGAATCTGGGAGGAATGGATTGACTTTCGTGGATGATGATTCGATTAGTGAAGGGAAATTGAAAATGAACTGCGGTGAGTGTAGAGAGCAAAAAGTGCGCAAATTACTTCGAGAGGATTCGAATGTATGTATTGGCTTCTGTAGAATTCTTTTCTCTCTGCTTATGACAAAGGTTCTCCCTTTTTGTTTGCAAAAAGATTTACAGGGAAATGCGACGATGTTCCCCGTGATCTCATTGCTAGGTAAAAGCTAAAGAGATTAATGTATATGCATTCTGCTTTTAGGAAAGTGTTGTCGTTCCTGGGAGTTGTCGGATTCACGAAATCGATGATGGATGATGGTTTTGAATCTGGTTGTGCGGATGCCAGTCACTTGAAGTATCTCATCTGATTCATGAATCGGATTTTTCTTTTGTTACGTTGTTTGGTACTACTAGGACTTGGTATGTGGTCTCGTTTGTGCTTCCGATACTGAATTTAGTTACTGGATACTGGAGAACATCAGCAACTGTGCAGTTCCTGTGATTTTAGGGAGCCAAACAGGGTATCCTTCCTTCCTTCCGATCTCTTCCTCTGTTTTTATTGTGGGACATTGTTGATGGTACGAACGAGGGTTGGACATGGCTTGAGAGAATAGGGCATCGTGACTGCTTTATCTGGCCATCATCAACCTAGTCGCAGATAGCCATTTCGACAGGAAGTAGGATTTTTGTCCTAAGTGGGTGATTGGGAAGTTTCAGAGGGCACTCCCATCTTGAATCTTGATTACAAGACACACCTTTTGAAGAAAATTCTTATCTCTATGGTCGCAATGCATTTATAACGGAATTGATTGCCTTCCTTCTCAATGCATGTTGGTGTTGTTGGAATAGGATTGTAGGTTCTGCTGCTTAATTAACATCAGTTCTCTCCATAAGATTGCTTGGTCAAGATATTGACACTCCTGTGCAATTTGCAGCTCATTCGGACACAACTGTGGCGAAGATGTTGGTGGGGAACAAATGCGATTTGGAGAACATCAGGGATGTGAGCGTGGAAGAAGGCAAGAAATTGGCAGAGGCAGAAGGTCTCTTTTTCATCGAGACATCTGCTTTGGATTCTACGAATGTTCACAAAGCTGGAGATCGTTATCCGGGAAATCTATGATAATGTCAGCAGAAAAGTGTTGAACTCAGATTCTTACAAAGTCACTTTGGGAGTCGAATGGGGTAAGCCTCGTGGATGTGGAACGGCTAAGAAAAGCATGGAGCAAGTACTCGTGCTGTTCAGTCTAGACTATTACAAGGCATTGGTATGCCTAAATACCTCTGCCCTCTCAATCAGCGAGTCCAGGTGAGTTCGTGTTAAAGTGATTCTATACTATGGTTACCAAATTTTCTCCCTATACTGATTTGACCAAAACATACGTCTTTTGGTTTTCCTTTGTTGACATAGATGTAGTTACCTTTCTCCCATTTGAGACTAAGATGTAGATAAGTAGTGCTGGAGAAAAGGGAAAAGGAAGAAAGAGATGATGTAGAAGATACTTGGGCTGTGAAGTCCAGTTTTTATCTCTCCTTTGTTGGTCTCCTTTTCACGCCATTGCTGATATTTCTCACCTTCCTGTTTTAAGCTGTGATGAAGGACTACATTTTTCGTATCCATTGGCTTGTTGTAATCTTTAATCGACGTTGTATACTTGGTTACATTAGAGGATTGCACAAGGTCACATTATTCTAATTGCTCACTCTGCTTCCGATCATGATATTAGACCTTTCCTGTGTTTTCATCATCTTGCACTAGACTTGCTGCACTCGAGACATGCAAATGCCTGAGAAACATCAGAACTCTTCTGATTGAGACGTTGCCACAACACATTCATTCGCTAGAAATGGCGGTGCAATGTTCTTGTCGGGTTTGTTTACTTATGGATGACACACTACGAGCAGCTATTGGTAATTCACATATGTATACCCTCCCCCGTGGTATATAAATGAGATATTGCTTTGTGGTTGGCTTGCATCCACATTTTGAACTTGTGACACGATGATGTCTTGTAAGCGGTACGATGCGCCGTATTCTGCCGGCATCGGTTGGCCATCTGCTCTGGGTTGTTGGCCTTTCTTTTCTTAATAAATGATCGAAGGAATAGAAGAAATTTGGACACGGGGGCTGAACCTAACCGTGAGGTTTCGGCTCGCCTGGCCCAGTCCACCATTAGTAGAATTTGGGATGTGAAGGCTTAGTTTTTTTTTTTTTTTTTTTTGAACAGAGATGTGAAGGCTTAGTTCAAGAGATCAGATTGAAGCCTCCAAAGTGATTGGGGATCGGCAATTGTGAAGACCATTAAAATAATTATCCATTCTAACTAATTCTCCTTGAGCACAGGTTCTAAAGCCACAGTGCTTGGGGGAGAAAAAGGACTGAAAAATCTGAAATCGTCTTCTAATCGAGAAATGAATCACGAATTAAATTCAAGAAACTAGACTATTTAACTATGATGACGGATCAAGAGACGGAGGAACTGTAAATGCGGCGTGCTTACGCTGCGGGATCACGACGTGTTAAGAGAAATTCGGATGATAAAACTTGATTATCAACAAGTGATTTGAATGGTCTAATTTCATTGTTGTGAATGCTAAGTTCACTCTGTCTAGTCTCAATTCAAGCGTCAAGTGTCGAGTCATTATCCGAATGCGAAAGACATCCTAGGACAATTATGATGACATATGCTCGAGTCATATATTAGTTGCAGATGAGATGTCTTTTAACCCAACAAGTGAAAGCATCGGTTAAAGTCGCCGTTTCTGTCCTAAAACCTATTTACTTCACGTCCTTGACTAAGGAATAAGCAAAGGTTCACATGGAGGTGAGTTGTGCAGTTGTCATCTTTTACCAGGAGCAAAAATTGTCTTCATCAAGACCCAAAATTGTCTTCATTAGTGTGGTAAGATTGATTGAATGATGGACGAAACTCACATCATGTCAAGTGCTTCCTTCTCTTTCGCGTGGAATCTACTTCTTCCAACGTGCTTTCTGTCCAGGCATTCTCAAGAGTATGATAGCTTCCTAACTCCGCCCGGGTGTTGCGACTTAGGGGAAAAGGAGCGGGAAATGTATGCATCGTCGATCCAATTCATAAGAGTTTAAGTTCTTCAAAAGTTAGATCATCTGGCATGCTATGACGATATTAATCAAAAGTTCGAGTCTTGACACTTCTTATCGTTTTCTATTCGAATCTTATGCTAATTGTAGATCAGATGTCTTGTAACCCAACAGGCGAATTATTGGTCAAAGTTGCTGTTTCGGTCCTAAAATGTAATTACTTCACGTCCTTGGCGAAGAAACAAGCAAGTTAAACATATACGCAAGTTGAGCAGTTGTCATCCTCACCAAGAGCAAAAACTGTCTTTCATTCATTAGGTAGTATTATTGATTGAATGAGGTACGAAACTTGCATTATGTCAAGGCTTTCTTCTCTTTTGCGTGGAATCTACTTCTTCCAACGTGCCTTCTGTCGAGGCATTCTCGAGAGTTCGATAACTTCCTAAATCCGCTCGGTGTCGCGACTTGGAGCGCAAAGAAGTATGAAATGTATGCATCGTCGGGTCCATTTCTTAAAAGCTTGCGTTACTGAAAAGTTAGCTTCTCTGGCATGCTAAGACACTTCTTATTGTGGTACTGTCTGTTTATCATTTTCCATACACACGTTCCCGTTATCTATTTTAACGTGTTTATATCCATATCCCGTGTCTCATATGCTAGTTAAGAAGTGTGTAATGGATAGATCACGTCTAAACATGCATTGAAAAGCATTTCGTTTTTTCTTGTATAGGATCTTTCCGCCAAAAAGATCTGGAAAAGGGAAAAAGTTTCAGCCCGGAAAGAACTCAGTCAATGAAGTAAATAATCTCGTTTATTCAAGAAACCTCATGTGCATCAACTTAGGACTTAGAATTGATTGAAATCACTCAGCAGCAACATCAGCCTTCACTGCTTAAGCCTTTCTATATAAGCATACACTATTCAAATCCATATATCTTTCCGATCGAAACAGATAGAAGTATGCAATACGTAGCTTCTATTTGTAGCCATTTGTACTATTATCCACCTACAATTCATGCGAGCATCAACAAATTTTCTAAGGGACCTCTCACATGAATCAGCCAAGACGACAGCTAGCAAAGATCGGATCCAATTCAGGACTCATACTAGGAGGCCAGAGGCTGCTGCTTCTCACTGCGATCGAATCCGTTGTATGGTTTCTTGGATTTGCGGAATTTTTTCTTTAGGACCAATGCCCAAGTGATGGTTTCTAAGCACAAGGTGATTGCGCCTAGCCCGGAGAGAAAGAGAACGTAGCCGAGTTTCCATGCCTTGGCAGGGTGCAACATCTCCAGCCCTTTGAACACATTAATGATGCGAGAACGATGATGGCATACCCAATTCCGTGGTGGTATACGTTCCAGTAGACCCGGTACTTGTGATCCTTGCTCGGCCTCAGGAAAAAGGCGAACATCTGCCCTCCGAACATCACGGAGAAAATTTGTTACCACATTATCATTTTGACATAGGACACAATAACCTCTAACTGAGTATTAATGACTGTGTATGAAGAGCGAAATTCGAAGTGGTACCTGCAGTGTTGCGAGACAGAAAAGTACTATCCCGATTATCCGGTGCAACGTGTACTCGATGCCTTTAGACTTGGCCCCGAGATCGAGGCCTATTGCCCAGCCGGTCACCCCGATGACGTATGAAGAAAATTGACAGATGACGTGAAGATAGAACCAGAATGGATCGGCGAACCTCAGAGGCCTCAAGTATCTCGCGATGATCGCGCCTACGGGGAACAGAATTCCCCAGCTGATCGCATTCAGGAGTCCGTGGATCTGCTTATCAATCACCACATATACTAATTTTAAGGTTATGTCATAACGTTTGAGCGTAATTTATTCGCCAACAATGTGTAAAATAGAACAAGAAAAAGAGTTAAGAGAGACTCGTACTCTTTTACGTTGCAGATTAGGATTCTCTCCACTGTTGCTGCTGCTCTGCCCGCTTGTGGCAAATCAAGCTTGCCCTTAGAGTTCAAGTTTGCAGCCGGAGCTCATGCATTACCGGCATTCCATCAACCACCGAGCTCCCGACCTGCCAAACCTGATTCAAGACAACCGTCTCCTTTGGAAGCCTGACTGTTGCGAACATTGTGACTACACTATTTTTATACTCGGCTTCCACCTTCGAGACCTTTGTATGCAATCTCTGCTTCCTCAACCTTCTTGTACGAAACCAACTTGAAAGTCCTCACAGCCATAGACCCATTCGTTTCCTTGTGAGCAATCAAAGCTTGGGCGCCAATCATTCCAGGCTTCCATTAGGATTTATGCCCCACGCAACCCATCCGTCGGGTCTTGCGGGTGGAGCCGCAAGAACAGCAGGGTTGTAGTTCCAATGCAAGTTTAAATGTGGGATAGCTGGTAGTATCGATTCCGCTGAATTTCTGCGAGGAACACTGAAGCGACTGTATCAGTCTAAAATTTAGTAATAGAATGAGTAAACTCAGTGTGAGGGAGGGTATTAGCGATGCCATTAATCTGCTACAAGGCAGCAAGACACCGGAAATAGGGCAAGGAAGACGAAAGCCGGCGCTGGTTTAGCAAATAAAGGTTGATGAACAAACAACATGGCCATGCTTATATAGTGTGAACTAGATGCAGAAGCTCCAACAGAAGAGAAGCTTGGCTTGCCTCTTTCAAGGTGCGATTGATCAATCACAGACTTCACAGTTACCTACTTCATCAACGTCCCACCAAACTATCGACACCCTTTGGTTAAAGAATCTTGATTTCAATTACCATCTCTTTGTTCATTGCAAGTCAAGATTGGAAGAGTCCTGGTGACAAAAGAGAGAGTGTCGACCTACCAACCGTCAATCGCTTCTTCAGCATCGTAACTCAGCAGAACACCAGATTCTTCAGGGATTAGATAGAACTAGTTTGGTAAATTCAGGTTCAGTCTTCTAGTAACCTCAACCCACGATGGGACCCGAACATGATGTCCCTGTTTGGAGCGTTGCGATGAAATTAAAGATAAAGGTATGTATCTAGAGATCTTTTGGGTATGATATTGCACCTTTACAGGAGACTAATAAAAAAATTACTAAACTTTTAATACCAGTGGAAAATTTCAAATTATGTTCACTATAATATAAATACCCTGAATTTAATTTATATCACTAAAAACCTAAACTTTCCTGTTACGACAAAAATACTTTAAACCTTTTTGTTGTGTCACAAAAAACTTCAATTTATACAAGTATGACATATATATCTCGGATAAAACTAAAATATAAAGTATATATGTCATACATGTATAAGTTTGGATTTTTCCGTGGCACCAAAAAAGTTTGGATATTTATATTACAGTGACATGTTTATGAATGTTGGTGACACAAACTAAAGTTTGGGGTATTAGTGTCCCGGTGTATATAGTTTTGAATTTTTGTGGCATTTACATATAAAAATGCTTTTTATTTGGTATTACCATTAGTACCATGGGATATTGGATTTTCAAGATTTTTAATTTCTTGTCATCTGAATTTTCGGTACTTTTAAAACCTATTGTTCTTACCGGCTCTAGCCAAATCATAATAGACATAATTTTGTAGGAATAATGATACTAAAAGTGTCAAAAGTTATGTACGACATTCATTTTAGTGCCAAAAGTTTTTTTTCAGATCACTTAAGTGCCACCTCTAATTAGGTTGCCGAATCTGACGTGATCATATTTTATTAATTTCTTAGTTCTACATAGCTCACCGCATATCCAGTCAAACATAACCCTTAAATGACGTCATCTAAAAGTTGAAATATAATGATTGTTCAAGTGTCAAATTTTGTTTAAACTTTTCATTTCAATGCCAGTCATTATTAAGAATTAACGCTTGATGCCAAGAATTCCATGTGGAAATGCCATGTGGATTGAATATTTTTAAATAAAATGCCAAGTCATATAAAATTTATAATTATAAAAGCCACTTATTATTTTCGTTGGAATTTCTCACCGTTGGCACTTAATTGATCGTTATTTTTCCGATTTAGCACTTAACTGATTCAGCGAAAAACATTTGTGAATAAAATGAATGCTGTACTATTTTTGTCATTTTTAGTGTTCTTTCAGCCTAATTTTGTGAATAACTTTTTTAACTCATTTAAAAAGAAGACTTAGCACACGGGGAGTGGCTTGCATGCCGGATGATGTTGTACTTTAGGAGCATGAAATATATAGATTGAGGTTGGTAATAGCTAGGCCATCTTCATTGGTAACCTATTTAGAAAGTCATAGTAAATTATGCCCTTTCATTTAATAGGTTGAGCTTTTTCATTAAGTACGTCCCGGAGGTTCGACGAAAAGGCATAGGGATATCAATTCAACATACAATTGATCTAAATTCTTTTGCCATTGGCAATGTATTCAAAGAAATTATATGAGCTCCATGACAAGAAGTACATGGAAAACGGAAAAATTACCAAAAAAATCTTAAATCTATTACATTTATGTCAATTTACTCATAAACTTTTCAATTTGGTTAATTTAGTCGTAAAATTTTTGGTAATTCGCCAATTGAGTCTTTTCAGCTAATTTTTGGCTGAAAATAGCTGGCATAGATAATTTTTGTAATTTGTAATTTTTTTTGGATTGTTTTCTATTTTCTTTGCTCTCTTTTTCTTGGGGGCCAGTGAGGGTATGTCTAGCGAGGCCTTGCTGGCTACAAAGGCCCTAGGTGGCCTTGTTGGCCACGGTTGAGGCAGCCCACCCTAGATCTAGCGAAGGCCTTCGCACCCTTACATCAATTGGTGGGGTCATGAAGGCTAGCCTTTCCCGGCACAATTAAAAAAAAAAAAAGAAAGAAAGAGAAATAAAAAAAATTATTCACATTAACGCTAATCATACCATGCGTAGGATGGTCGGTGTTCACATTAGTGATTTCCACCCAAAATTGATCATGTTTGGTAAATTGTCAAAATGTTTAATATCAAACATGTCAAATTTAAAGGTTTAGGATTGAATTGATACAAATGTAATAGTTTTATGATTTTTTGCTAATTTTTTGAAAAACCCTAATTAACCATGGAGAGAATAGACGGTGAATTGTTTATTTCATTATAGCGTGTAAAGGTCACGCCAGGGTGTACTCCCGTAAGCTTTAATCTTGTTCACCCCATCTCTCCGGAACGGCTTCCTCCTAAAAACGTGCATTTCCTTGAGAGTGATTGTTCTTAATCGTTACGGTCGGCAGTTTATTTGGCCAACCATGATTTATGTCTTTCTCATTTGCATGCATCCACGGAGATCATCGAGGTGCTTACCGGCAGTCACTCATTGGCCGGGCAGGCTAGCAGTGACTTTTGAAGAGATGGTCATGTGAGAAAGAAGGACAAGGAAAAGAAGGAAGATGAGAGGCGCCTTGGGAAGCATCAATCTTTATCTAATCAATGTGTGGTTGTACGTTGTACTCTTTGAATATATGATTATACATTGATCACATGGTGTTGAGATTGTTGACACCTGAATTTTAGCCCCATATAATCATTTATTTACATTAAAAATTTAGGGATCGATCCAAATCCTAAGAAAAATTGGCATTGCATAATTTTACATCGCATTTATTCATGTCTACATCGAATAATTTTAATCTGAGTTAACATTTTCATGCTCAGCAAGGGAATACCTTCTGTCGATGTTATAGCAAAAATCCTTAAAATATATTCTGCCTAATGAGGGACCATGAACCTCGCCCATCATATGAGGAAGGGAACAGATAAATTGCACACGTGAGGATAGGAAATTCGGAAGGAAATCAATTGGACACTTGGGGTCGCAATTTTCACCGGGGAGAAACCAACCAATCACAGAAATCTTCTTACCAATATATTTCGCCCAGCTAATGGAGGAATTCGTGGGATGAATTATGAGCTCACTGCTGAAGGCAAGAGAAAGTGCGGCAATTCAGAAACAAGACAGACAAATGGAGGAAATCAAAGCATTTGTGGAAAATGTGGGTCGCCGGAATTTTCAAAAGGAAATTAATGAGCTGGCCATGGAATTGTGAGAGGAAATTGATGGGATTGGACGGGAAATTATGGGAAAGAATCAAGCCAGCCGTGGAATTGTGAATGGAGATGAGTGAGTTTGGACACGTTCGCACATGAAGTAAAAGCTAATAAGGAACCAAAAGATTTGACGCGCTAATTTGAAAGTGAATTAGCAAGATTCACAGTTAATTCTTGGTGACAAATCAAAGTCAAAATTCAGCAATTCTATGAGAATCATCAATCAGCTCCACGGATCCTAACTTTCCAATGATACGTGGTAGAGTTTTTGCTAAGGTAAGGGCAATAGAAGTCTAAAATTTTGTTCTGAAAATACAATTGAGTCCTAAAACTTACAAAAGTGCAATCAAGTTCTAAAACTTGTCAAATTAATTTAATTGAATCCTAAAATTAATACCGTCAAACTTACTAACGGAAAATGCTGACGTGGCGCGGACGTGGCATTTTAAATGATTTTTTATTTTCCACGTGGCTTCTTAAAATTATTTTTTATTCATTTTTAAAAATTAGATTTAAAAACTAAAATTTATTTTTAAAAACTATTTAAAGAAAGAGAAATGGCAGCTCCTCCGTTGCTGCATTTGCCCATCGCCGAAGGAGCTGGTGACGATCGCCAGCCTTGGGCGGAGGTCGTCGCCGCCGCCCGACCAAGGCGAGGCCTTGCCCGGCCCTAGGCAAGGGCCGCGACCCTCGCTAGGCGCGGGTGAGGGCGCCTAGATCCTGGCACACCGGCCCTCACGGGGAGCTGAGTTGCCGACCCCATGAGGGCCGGCATGCCCAAATTTGGGCACCCTTGCCTTGGTCGGGCGGTGGCCAGCGACCTTCGCCCAAGGTGGCGGAGGAGTTGCCATTTTTCTCTTTTTTTAATAGTTTTTTTAATTAAAATTTAGATTTTCTTTTTTAGTTTTTAAATCTAATTTTGAATAAAAAATAATTAAAAAAGCCATGTGGAAAATGAAAATTTATTTAAAATGTCACATTCGCGCAATGTCAGCATTTTTTGTTAATAAGTTTGACGGTGTTAACTTTAAGACTCGATTAAACCAATTTGATAAGTTTTATGATTTGATTGTACTTTTTGCAAATTTTAGGATTTAATTGTATTTTCGTAACAAGTTTTAGGACTTATATTACAAACAACATCGTTAAGCACAAAATTTTGCCTCGTTTTTCTTTCAAACGACGTTGTTTTGGATTGTACCGGTATATGAAACTACTTAAACAACGTTGTTTTGTGCTTTTTATGCTGATTCAAATCTCTAGCAAGTCACGTCAGCTAAAAATATTAATAAAAGGCTACATGAGATTTCCCGGCCAAACAGATCAAAATTGGCATTGAAAAGATCATTTTTTCAAAAAATTTGACACTTAAGGGTGCGTTTGGTAACGTTTTTGTTTAAAAATTGTTTTAACGAGAAATAAAAAAAAAAAAAGTGTTTCGTTCCGAGGAACAATTTTTGAACAAAAACGCGTTTGTAAATCCGTTTAAGAAATATAAAAAGAATAGAAACACGTTTAGTAAGTTTGTATAATTTTTTTATTTCTTTTATTTTTTAATATTTTTATTTTTATTTTTTATTTTCTTTCTTATTTTTCTTATTTATTTTTCTTATTTATTTTTCTTTTCGTTTTTCGTTTTCGTTTTTCCTTCTTTTTTGCCGGTCGCCGGCCCCGCCGGCTCGGCCATGGCTTCGGATCGGCCGACGAGGGCCGGCGGCCTCGCCCGGCCACGGCGAGGCTCGCCGACCGCCGGGCGAGCTCGGCCTCGCCGAATCCGGCGAGATCGAGCTCGCCCGGCCCGCGCGAGGTCGGCCTCGCCGCGCCGTGCCGATCGGTGACCCGAGCCACACCGTCGTCTCCCTCCACCGCATCGGCGACCGCGCTCGACGCTCCTCGCTGCCACCGCATCGGCGACCGCCCCTCCGCCTCACGCCCGATCAACGCATCTGCAGGTCTCGAGCCTTCGTTCTCCACCGCCGCATCGATCTCACCGCGCCGTGACCCACGACCGAGATCCGCTCGATCGTCGACACGCGCGCCGGCCCACGACTCGACCGGCCGTCCTCGCCGCTCCGCTCATAGACGTCCGCCGCTCGAGACCCATGGCCGAGCCCCGCACCGCAGGCCGCCGTCGCCGCCCGGCCGACCCGCGACCCGGCTACGTCACCCGCTCACGAGGTGGAGACGCTTGCGGCTGTCGGGTGCCGGAGAGGACGACGGTGGAGAAGCCGGATGGTCTCGAGACGGGCGGCTGTCGGCGCCTGGAGAGTGGGAGGTGCCGGAGAAGACGACGGTGGAGACGCTGCGGGAGGAAAGGGTCGGAGGAGAGGGTCGCACGAGAGAACACAATTTTGTTCCTTTTTTGTTCCTCAATTGTGTTTGAAACAAGAAACACAAATTTTGTGTTTCTTGTTTGTGTTTCTTTTTTGTTCCTAAACAAAGGAACAAAAAAACAGAAACGCACCCAAACGCGTTTCTGTTCCTTTTTTTTGTTTTCCAAGAACAAAAACAGAAATTTTTGTTCACGGGAACGAAACGCACCCAAACGCGTTTCTGTTCCTTTTTTGTTCCCTGGAACAAAAAAACAGAAATTTTTGTTCCTGGGAACAGAAATAGGGTGCAGCCAAACGCACCCTAAGTGATCCAACAAAAATTTTTGGTTTTTAAGTGAGTGCTGTACATAATTTCTGACGCTTCTAGTGTCATTCTTTCCAAAGAGTTTCGAAAGGCTATGCTAAGGGTAATGTTTACCGTTTCGCTTAGATTGACTTCCACTAATAGAGATCTTGCTCCCCACCATCTTTTCAATATTGCTTCCTCCTAAAAACGTGCTTTTAGTTAGTTAGTTTTAGATATTATTATCTTCAAAGTTCGAATTATAAAAGAATATCACTTGCAAAATGTGAAATCGATTCCTTTTGTATCCCCTACAATCGCCGCACTCAAAACTGATTGTTCATAATTGTCACGTTGGCAGTTTATCTAGTCAACCCACCTTTTGTGGTTTCTCGTTTTGCATGCATGTATAGAGATAGAGCTCGCTGTTGCTCAACAAGCGGGCATCGGCAACTCTCGAAGAGATGATCGTGTCAGATGAAAGGACCAGGAAAAGAAGGAAGACGAGAGAGGCCTTGGGAAGCATTGTACGTTGTCTTTACTGTTGTGTGGTTGTACAATTTATACAGATATAGAAGGCATGAGTGGTATATATAGCAATGTTGACCACATGGAGTTGAAGATGAGCCATGTATTGGGTCCATACGTTTCCCCGCCAACCCACTTTGAAAGCCCTGGTTTCATTATGTGAGATTATGACGTGACCAGCCTCTCTTCCACCATTTTTTGCGAAGCTCGTGTTTTGTTGGCATGAGCTGTCGCCCACTTCATATACACAGCGAACTAAGCTCGGGTCTTGCTGATGACATTAGGGAAAAAAATACCTAAAAAAAATCCTGATACAAATTCGGTTTTAAAATTTTCAATTGTATTAATTTAGCTTTAAACCTTTCGTATAGGTCTCGGTTGAGTCAATTCGTCCAACTTAGACCGAAAAACTACTGACTTGGATGCCAATAATCTTTCGTGGTACGGTCAATGTTGAAGTAGTAATTATTTTTCATTGATTTTATATTTTCCTTTTCCTTTTTTCTTCTCTTTTCCTTTTTTTTTTCTTTTACTATTAAGGGTTGGTAGGGGGCCATCAGCCATCGGATGAGCCTTGGTGGCCCTCGTTAGCCATGGGCAAGAACTATGGTACTAGCTATGTCTTGTAGGACGGTTGGTGTCCCCATGAGAAATTTCCATTTTAAATTGGTCGAATGAATTTAATTAATACTAATATAAAAAGGTTTTAAGATTAAATTGATCCAATTAAAATGTTTATTACTAAATTAGTACCAAGTTTTAACACTTTGTTGGTACTTTTCCCTCATACTTAAGGGATTAAATAGAATTAGCTTAATCAATTTAAATTCTGTCATCTAGTTTAACCTCAACCCATGATTGGACCTGACAAGAATATGTATATTTGAACCCATTGTGCTCTCGATAAAACATCAAAGTTACGACGAAATAAAAGATCAAAATATTTTATCCCAAAAAGGTTTTTGGATATACTGATAACCCTTTCCAGGAGACTAATGAGCGAATACTTTTGTATTACAATCGGTACCACTGATTAGTGGATTTTCAAGATTTTTACTTTCGTGTCCTCGGACTTTAATAAGTCACGCTAAATTAAAATTCAGTTCAAGATCTTGCGGTTTCTCTGAAAAATTTTGTAGATACTTTTGGAAGATGCTGTTTTTGTCAGCTCAAGCCAAATAAATATATACAAAATGTAGCGAATATCATACTTTCACTCAAATAGATAATATTCGGCAAGCGGTGATTGGCTTGCATTGTGGATAATGCAGCACTTGGGAGCGACAAATATATACATTGAGACTCCCGGTAGCTTATTGATTTTCATTGGAAGTTATTCAGAAAGTCATGGTAAATTATGCCTTTTTAACTACTAGGTTGTGCTTTTTATTAGGAATACTTTTCGGAGATGTGGCGAAAAGCCATAGCGATATCCATTCAATAAACAAACCAAACTAAAATCTTTTGCCATTGGCAGTGTATTCAAGGAAATCATTTGAGCTCATCAACAGAAGTATGTGGAAAACCCTACTTAACCATGGATAGGATCGAAAGTGAATTACATTTGCATTGTCTCCATAAAACACCAACGAAAGTTAGGAGCAATCGAACAGAAAAGTCGTGGATCATTTGTTAGGTGACCCTGGAGTATATGCCGAACCGCTCCTCTGGGGTTCACTTCCATCAACACCAATCTTGCTCACCGCCATCACCGGGATCTGCTGCCCCCTGAAAACGTGCGTCTATTTAGTCTCCAACTCAGACATTATCGTCTTCAAATTTTGATATCTAAAAGAACATAACTTTCGAAATCAGTGAAACCGATCTCTTTTGTACCCCGAAAGCAGACAGTTCTTAATCATCACGTCGGCCTTTTAGGCCATGTTTGGCAACACTCCAAACAAACTAATTCTGATTTTTTGTTCCCAAAATCAGTTTGGGACGAGAATCGCGTTTGGTAAAAATTTTGTTCCCTGAACAAATTTGTTCCCCAGAATCAGTTTTGGAGTAGATTTGAAAATAAAAAAAATTGATTCTACGTCCGAGAATCAAAAAAAGAATCAACACGATAAAACTCTTATTCTTTCCTTCCGCCATCACGCGACCGTCGCCCACCGCCGCCCGCCGCCGTCCGCCGCCGCCACCACCGCCGCCGCCGCCGCTGCCGGCCGCCGTCCGGCGAGCTCGTGGAGGCTCACCCAGGCCACCGGCGAGGTCCGGCAGCTCGCGAGGCTCGCCCAGCCATTGGCGAGCCTCGTTGGGGCTGGGCGAGGCCCGCCCGGCCACCGGCCGAGCTCGCCCTAGCTCCGATCAGGCCAAGCGGCCTCGCCCAACCCCGGAGGCCCGCCTATCCACCGGCGAGGCGAGGCTCGCCGGGCCGGGCGAGGCCCGCCTGGCCACCGGCCGGGCTCGCCTAGCTCCGACCGGTGGCCGGGCGGGCCTTGCCCGCGAGCCTCGCCTAGCCCGTGCGAGGCCCCGCGTCCACCGGCGACGCCGGCGAGGTTGGGCGAGCGGCCGCCGGGCAGCTGGGCGAGGCTGCCAGCGACGCTCGGCCGACGAGGGCCAGCCTCGCCGAGGGCCGGCGACCGCCACAAGAAGAAAAGAAAAATAGGAGAAAAAGGAAAAAATGTAAAGAAAAATGAAAAAGAAAAGGAAAAAAGGGAAAAAAGGTAAAAAAAAAGAAAAAAAGTAGAAAAAAATTATTTAGGAACATAATCAATGGACACGTTATCAAACGCAATTCTATTCCAGAATCAAAAATTTTATACGCTTACCAAACACGTTTTTTACTCGAGAATCGCTTCAGGAACGAAATAAAAAATAATCATTTCTTGTTAGAATCAGTTCCCGGGAACAGAATCGTTGCCAAACGCGCCCTTATCTGTCCAGCCGGTGAATTGCATTTTCTCATTCACGCATGCATCTATAGAGGTTGAAGTGCTTACTGTTGCTCACCGGGCGGGCGGCCGTGGCAACCTTCGAAGAGATGATCACGTAAGATGAAACGGCTAGGAAAAGAAGGAAGACGAGACGGGCCTTGTGAAGCATCATTCTCTCTCTTAGAATGTATCCTTCTACGACAACCCTGTGTACATGCAGAGAATCAGTGAGAATGCTATATATAACAATGTCGACACAATGGAGTTGACGATCAGCCGTGTATTGGGGTTCAGACGTTTCGCCCCCAACCTGACTTCGAAAAGAGCGCATCGTACGCATAAAGTCTCTCCCTCTCTTTTGACTAAAGGGTCCATTACATCGTGATGGACCCGGTGGGTTGATTGTAAGCGACATGTATTCGATGTATGTGAGCCAATTTCACACTAACCGTTAAATCATGATCTCGTTTGATGCCCACGCTATTCAATGACTAAGAAGAAATGGGCTCATATACTCCAAGTGCGTACAATTATTATTATTATTTTTTGATTGGATGTTTTGACCGACCCGCGTTGTTATTGTTGTGAGCTGACTTGGTCTTGCAAGAACGAACTCATAAAAGAACAATGAAAAGAAAGGATGAGGTGGAAGTCAAGGTAGACGGTGAATAAATCAACTTAATTTTATTGTGGTATAAATTTAAGGATAACATCGATATATCAAGATTACTTTACAAAATTCCTATATTAAAGTAAAGGTGATTATGGCATTGGTGTTCCATGCATTTTTCATTTGTGCAATTATATACATATATATTTATTTATTTACAATCGGGTGTTTGATTGTTGTCCTTTAGTCACATGCTTGGACGAAAATGTTATTCCTGAATTAGTTCCTTCTCTGTTCCTTTGGACAAACAAGGGGTAATACAGGAATATTCACCTGTCAATGGCGTTGAGTGCTTGCGTGGCAGCCACATATTGTCAATGTGGTTTTTACAACTTTAGCAAATTAAAAGATACATGAAGTTAATATTACTGAACAGAAAAGAATTGAAAACACAATATAACAAAGAACCTTCAACAATCGATGATGGCGGACGTGGGGAGGAGGATGGCAGAAATGGCGCAGAGGGCCACGAGGTTCAGCCACCCACCCACCTACAAGGACGAAGATAAGCTAGGTCAATTCGAACCTGCCTATCTCTGTCCAATCCTCAGACCGAGGATATTCATTTCGGGGTGATTTGAGGCGATGGTAACTATCTAAAGCGATAACACTTATGTAACGCAAATCTGGATGTCATCTCAGCATTTCCATCCAAGTATATAATGGAAGGACGAGCACGAGCACGAACAAACAAATACAAAGCAATGATCCCGTTGCATAAAAAAGGTCTAAGGACTACACTGCACAAAATGAAAAGTTCAAGAAACCTGCATGCCATTATCCCCGAAAAGAAATTCATTGAATGTGACAATTCGCTAATATAGATAAGGATTAACACTAGTGACAGTGAGAGGTCCATTAGCAGCATGTTTGTTGAAAACGTACGCCGACTGGTTGGGCATTTTTGCATTTTGAAATTGCTGACAAGCTTCTCAAAGGTCTACTCTTACATCGGATTTAGTTTTCTTGTTTAGGGAAGGTCAATTTGGAGTTGTTTATCCTAGACAATGTGCTTCTTAAGAGATGCGATGAATCGAACAAATTGGAACCATCGAGCGTGGTAACCCACTGATAAAGGAGTCATTATTTTTCACAAGATCACAAATTTGAGTTATGTGACGAGCAGATTTCTAGCTAACTTGTGTCTTGTGTTGGGAGCCTCTCATCTCAAAAGTTAGCTCAAAGGTGAGGCTTTCCCTCATATTTATAAATTGACCACCTACCCCATCCACAATCGATGTGAGATAAACCTAGGTGGTCAGTTTATAAGTGTGAGGGAAAGCCTCACCTCTTTAGCTACCTTCTGTGGTGAGAGGCCTAAGACTACCCAACACTGATATTAAAACTCAGGTTACCAGCAAGTTTGAACTCAACAGTCACTTGGAGAGCATTGTTGTGGCTTTCGACCTAAGCCTCATGTGTGAGGGGAAGATTGTTGAGATTTATCTTACATCAGTTATAGAAGGGGCTGGTGATTAACTTACAAGTGTAAGGAAAGCCTCACCTCTTGAGCTAACTTTTGGGGTGGGAGGCCCAAGACTTGTGTCATGGGCATTAATTATTTAAACTTCTTCCCTTCTAAGACATCAGCAGGACTGTGGTAATGGGTTCATGCACCTATACCATGAGTTAGTGGGTTTGTTAGTTTTTTTTCACTATCTTATCTGATTTCAGGAGAA
The DNA here is from genome assembly GCA_014182545.1 of Eucalyptus globulus. Taxonomy (NCBI): domain Eukaryota; kingdom Viridiplantae; phylum Streptophyta; class Magnoliopsida; order Myrtales; family Myrtaceae; genus Eucalyptus; species Eucalyptus globulus. Next base: position 2,578,143 of record CM024724.1, read on the forward strand.
CTACAATAGTTAATGATAAATTAGATTAAATTTGAGATCTCCCGCTTTCTTTGAAAAACATTTAAATACTTTCAAAATATATCGTTCCTATTAGTTTAAGCCACATAAGAATATACAAATTGTTGTGAATATCACATTTTTACTTAAATAGATAAGACTTGGCATGCTGTGATCTGGAGCCTGAAATAAAGATATTCAGATTCGTCAAAAAGGCATAGGGATATCAATTTGATAAACAATCAATTTACATTCCTTCCATTCGCAGGGTTTTCAAAGAAATCATTTGAGCTCCATAAACAAAAGTTTGTGGGAAATCCTAATTAACCTGGAGAGTATAGAAAGCGAATTATTCATTTCGTAATAGCACAACCGAACAGAAAAACTAATAATCGAGAATCACTTGAAAGATTCCCACGGCAGGTACGGCCTCTAAGGAAGGAGCTTCGAAATGCTACGATGAGGGTGATGTTTACTATCCAACTTAGATCGACTTCCATGAACAAAAATTTGGCTCACCGCTATCTTTGTTGCTTCCTCCTGAAATTGTGCATTTACTATTTAGTTAGTCTCCCATTCAGACATTATTATCTTCAAACTTCGAATACATAAAGAACATCACTTGTATAATGCGAAATCGGTTTCTTTCGTATCCCTTATCATCACTTCTCTCAAAAGTGATTTTTCTTAATTTTTACGTTGGCAATTTATCCGGTCAACCCATGTGATGGGATTTTATAAAACTTGTTGGGCCTAGCCAGGCCTGTTCGCTCATGTTAGGCCAAACCCGGCTCGTGAGAAAAAAGGCCCATAAGAGAAAGGATAGTTATTTTTTAAGTAAAATAAACTACTGTACAAAAATAAAAAAGAGGAACGTTGAAAACATAAAACAGTACGTACGTTCTTTTGGTCTTTTAACGACAGTGAATTCTCTCTCAAGAATGGAACTCAAAGACTTCGATCCATTTCTCTCGAGACTGTAACAAGTACTTAATCCATGACAAATAAGGTATGTCCGTCTTGGTGATGTGACTTTCGATCGATGTTACATGTATCATCGAGCCCATTTTCATGTTTATTTTTTATATTTGATCTTTTGAGTATCTGTTCGTTTTTAGGAATTCGTTTCTGTCATTAGTATCAAAACATAATGTTGTTATTTCCCGATTGTCGTTGCTGTTTATAATTGGTTTTATGACCTAAATTCGAGAAACGACGCCAACGAACGCTCGGGGGCGAAAATCTCGACATCCAACATTTTGTTCGACCCTTTTTCTCGAAATTATGTGCGTCAAAATTTATTTTTTAAGGTGCAGGGTTGTAGTTTTCATTGAGACGAGAAAAACGAGTAACCTCAACCCACGATGGGACCCGAAAATGATGTCCCTGTTTGGAGCGTTGCGATGAAATTAAAGATAAAAAGTCTGTATCTAGAGAGATCTTTGGGGTATGATAATACACCTTTCCAGGAGACTAAGCAACGAATTACTAAATGTTAATACCAACGGAAAACTTCAAATTATGTTTGTTGTAACACGTTGTATCACAAAAAACCCTAAACTTGCCCATTATGATAAAAAAACTCCAAACTTTTTTGTCATGTTATAAAAACCCCAAATTTATACTAGTATGACAAATATACCTCGAATAGAACTGGAATAGAATGTATATATGTCACATATGTGAAAGTTTGGGTTTTTTTCGTGACACCAACAAAAGTTGGGAGTATTTGTATTAGGATTTTTGATAACACAAAGTAAAGTTTAGGGGATTTAGTGTCCCATTGCGAATAATTTTTAATTTTTTGTGGTATTTACAAATAACTAATGCTTTTTCTTTGGTATTACCATCAATACCATGGTATATTGGATTTGTCAAGATTACTAATTTCTTTTCATCTGAATTTTAGGTACTTTCAAAACACATTGTTCCTATCGGTTCAATCCAAATCAAAATAGACATAATTTTGTGGGTAGAAGGACACTGAAAGTACCAAAAGTTTTATATAGCACTCACTTTAGTGTCAAAAGTTTTTATTTTTATTTTTTTCACATTACTTAAGTGCCAACTCTAATTGGGTTGCCAGAAATTTGACGTGGTCATATTTTATTAATTTCTTAGTTCTAGTGGCTCATCGATGTGTCTAGTCAGCATATAAACCCTATAGGACATTGTCAAAAAGTTGTAAATATTGATGTTTGAGTGCCAAATTTTATTTAAATTGATCATTCTATGCTGGTCATTGTTAAAAAGCAATCACTTGAGTGCCAAGTACACCATGTGAAGCTTTCACGTGAACTGGATATTTTAAATAAAATGCCAAGTCATATAAAATTTATAATTATAAAAGCCACATATTATTTTTTTTTGCTAGAATTTCTCACCATTGGCAATTGAGTGATCGCTTTTTCTCCGATTTGGTATTTAAGTGATCCAGCAAATATCATTTGGCACTAAAGTGAGCATCGTACATAATTTTTGATACTTTTAGTATTCTTTTACCTAATTTTTTGAATATTGCATTTTCAATCATATAAAGGAGACTTGGCATGCGGGGATTGGCTTGGATGCTGGATAATTTTGTACTTTAGAGCATGAAATATATATATATATATATATATATATATATATATATATAGATTGAGGTCGGTGATAGCTTACCCCCTTCACGGTTAATCTATTCAGAAAGTCATGATAAATTTTGCCTTTTCATTTAGTAGGTTGAGCTTTTTATTAGGAGTACGTCTCGGTGGTTCCGCAAAAAGGCATAGGATATCAATTTAACATACCGTTGATCTAAATTCTTTTTGCCATTGGCAATGTATTCAAAGAAATTATTTGAGCCCCATGACAAGAAGTATGCAGAAAACGGGAAAATTACCAAAATAAAATAAAAATATAATAATAATCTTAAATCATTTACATTTATTTTAATTTACTCTTAAACTTTTCAATTTAGTCAATTTAGTCATAAACGTTTTTGGCAAGATGCCTAATTCAGTCATTTTGGCTTATTTTTTTATTGTAAATCGCTAGCATAGACAATTTTTATAATTTTTAATTTTTTTGGATCATTTTTTATTTTCTTTGCTTTCTTTTTCTTTGGGGCCGGTGAGGATATGGCTATCAAGGGCCTCACTGATTGCAAAGGCCCTAGGTGGCCTTGTTGGCCATGGGGGAGGCGGCCCTCTCTACATCTAGTGAGGGCCTTCACGCCCTTACCATCAACTGGTAGGGTTGTGTAGGCTGGCCTTGTTGGCATAATGAAAAAAAAAAAAGCAAAGAGAAAAGAGAAATAAAAAAAAAATTATAAAAAAAATTGTCCACATCAGTGCTGGCCATGCCATGTAGGATAGTTAGTGTCCATGTCAGCGATTTTCACTCAAAATTGATTTGAATTGACAAATTGTCAAAATGTTCAATATTAAACATGTCAAATTGAAAAGTTTAAAACTTAATCGACACAAGTTCAACAGGTTTATGACTTTTTTGGTAATTTTTTCAATGAAAAACCCTAATTAACCATGGAGAGGATAGACGATGAATTGTTTATTTCTTCATAGCATGTAATGTCACGCCAGGGTGTACTCTCATAAGCTTTAATCTTGCTCACCACCATCTCTCGAGAACTGCTTCCTCCTAAAAACGTGCATTTCCTCGAAAGTGACTGTTCTTAATCGTTACGGCAGGTCGTTTATTTGGCCAACCCATGATTTGTGTTTTTCTCATTTTGCATGCATCCACGGAGATCATTGAGGTGCTTACCAGCCGTTACTCATCTACCGGCGGGCGGCTGGTGACTTTCGAAGAGATGATCATGCGAGAAAGGAGCACTAAGAAAAGAAGGAAGCCGAGAGGCACCTTGGGAAGCATCAATCTTTATCTAACCAACGTGTGATCATGCGTTGTACTCTTTGAATATATCATTATACATGGAAGGAATGAGAGTGCTATATATTTTACAAAACAAATGTCGGACCACATGGAGTTTGGGATTTGCCGGGTATTGCGGTTCAAAAGTTTCGCTGCGGACCGACTTTGAAACACGGATGAGCATCTCTTTTTCTGAAAGAATCGCTTTATTGGTTGGGCTAAAGGGTGCGCTGCACGCAGCCAACCGGTCGATTGGTCGCGAGCAAGAATTGCAAGAACCGGGTCACTGCGAACCCCCTTCATTTCAATTATCTTATCATTTGGATCTATGCAAGACCCATACTGTTCAATGGCTGAAATGGAATCACTCCGGATGCGTACAAAAGTTTTCGGATCGGGTTCTCTGAGCCTCGTGTTAAACTTGCTTTTCACTTTAACCAATCTGAGTTGTTTCTGGGGAACTGATCCGGTCTTGCAAGAACCGGTTTAGAAAGAACAAAGAAAAGAAAGGACAGGAAGGAAGTCAAGGTCAATGACAGATAAATCAACTTGATTTAATTGTGGCATAAATAAATGAAACGAGTTAATTTTAGGATAAAATTGATATATTAAGATTAATTTACAAAAGCCATATGTTAAAGCTCGCTTCCTCAAGTAAATGTGATAATGGCATTGGTAATTTGAACTTTTCCAATCTGTGTAGTATCAATCATAATTTTTTTTCACCGGTTGTTACAATTTTAATCCTTTCGTCGCGTAGACGGAAGTGCTGATATGGCATAGCCGTTAAGGGCCCGTTTGTTTATGTTTCTTTTTTCTGTTTTTTTGTTCCTGAACAAAAGGAACAAAAACGCGTTTGGGTGCGTTTCTGTTCCTTTTTGTTCTTTTGTTCCTGTGAACAAAAAGAAACAAAAACAAGAAACACAAATTTTGTGTTTCTTGTTTTAAACACTTTTGAGAAACACCTTTTTTTTTTTTTTTTCTTTTTTCTCTTATTTTCTTGTTATTTTTTTCTTTTGGCCGGTCGCCGGCCTCGCCATGGCCGGCGATCGGCCGATGAGGGGCCGGCGGCCTCGCCCAGCCACGGCGAGGCTCGCCGTAGCCGGGCGAGGGTCGGCTCGTGCCGGCCTAGGCGAACCCGATCTCGCCCGGATCCGGCGAGGCCGAGCTCGCCTGCCGGTGGCGAGCCTCGGCCTCGCTGGCGGTGGCCCGGCGAGGCCGCGCCGCCCGCCGCCGGGCGAGCTCGCCTCGCCGGATCAAGGCGAGGCCGACCTTGCGCCGGGTTGGGCAAGCTCGATCTCGCCCAGATCCGGCGAGGCCGAGCTTGCCCAGGCCGGCCGGCGACCCGGCCTCGCCGGATCCGGGCGAGTCGGCGCCACCCGGCGGTGGCCCGGCGAGGCCGGCGACCGGCCAAAAGAAGAAAAAAAAAAAATGAAAAAGAAAAAAGAAAAAAAAAGGAAAAAAAAAAAAAAAAAAAAATAAAGAAATAATCCAAATTTACCAAACATGTTTCTGTTTATTTTTTTATTCCCGGAACAAGTTTACCAAACGCGTTTTTTTGTTCAAAAATTATTCCCCGGAACAGAAACACTTTTTTCTATTTCTGTTCCCTGGAACAATTTTTAAACAGAAATGCAAACAAACACACCCTAAGTTTCCTCTTTATGTTTCTAGGTCTTCATTTTTCTAGTTTTTTATTCCATACGGGCAACTATTTGAAGCAATAGCACTTATGTAACGAAGACATGGACGTTATCTCAGCATTTTCACCCGAGTATTTTCTAGAAAGACTAGCATGAACAAACAAATATGAAGTTCAATGAGCCGATTGCCTTAAAACGTCTTGGGACAACATTGCACAAAGTGAAAAAAGTTCAAGAACCCTCCAATACCATTAACTCAAAGAAAAACTTAAAGATTGACAATTTGCTGAACATAAATAAGGATTTACTCATGACAGTGATAGGCCCGTTTGTGGCGTGTTTGCTGAAGAGGGAATTTGTCCGCCAACGGGCTGGGCATCTATGCATTTCGAAATCACTGACAAGCTTCTCATAGGTCTACTCTTACATCGGACTTAGTTTTACTGTTGATTGGCGATTAAGTTGGAGTTGTTTATCCTAGACTATGTTGAGATACATCTAGCAAATTTGAATAATCGATTGGGGTAGTCCGGTAATAAAAGAGTCATATCGTTTTTCATGAGGTTACAAATTCAAGTTATGTTATGGGAGAATCACCGGTTAGCTCGTGCTTTGGGCATTTATTATTTAAACGGAGAAACTTCTTTGCTTCTAAGATGCTAATAAGACTGCGGTAATGGGTTCATACACCTATACCATGGGTTAGTGGATTTGTTTGTTCTTTTTCACTTTCTTGTTATTTGATTTTAGGAGAATTACAATAGGTCACACTAAATTTGGTCAAATTTGTGATCTCACGCTTTCTCTGGAATTTTTTTTAAGTACTTTCGAAGTGTTGGAGAAAACTTCCCTATTTGTTTTGAAGTTGACAAAACGTTTCCATCAGTCTAGTCTGAAGACTTGCAAACTCTATCGTCAAAGTCTAAAGACCTCCAGACTCAAAATTTAAAGTCTGCCCTCATTGATAGCTTCCAGACCGATGAAGGAAAGTATTATCCGTTGAAGAAGACTTATCCAGATGCGGGTATATCTTTAAAGATTTGATTCATGTGGTTGAAGAAGATCTCATAGCTGGAGATGGCACCTCGATATCTATTATTCGTATTGAAATTAATTCGAGTAATTTAGATCTGTTGATTGGCGAAGTTTACTTGGAAGGTTCTACTTATGGAAACCTGGATCCTGATTGTATGAGTGAGCGTGATTGGTGGGCTATCATCATATTGCTTAAATAACTCGAGATCTCCCTAATTGATTCTGTCTAACGGGTTGATTAGAAAAACTCCTTTGGAAAGTGCCAACGGTTATGAAGGCATGAATGAGTATATAAGGAAGACGATCTAGTTATTCGAGTGTGTGTGATAGAAAAATTCTAAAGTCTGAAACTCCTTGTCCTTTGTTGTTTCATTTGTTGAGCTTAAATTTGTACTCAAAAGAGAGATTAGATACTTGTGAGACCTTGAGAAAGTGTAGCAAAGTCTTTATGTGGATTCAAGGATGTGAGACTGTAAAATCTCTTTTGATTTTTAGTGGAATCTAGCCAGTGGGTTGTAGTGTGGAAGAGTGGATGTAGGCTTGGTCTAAGCCGAACCACTATAAACCTTGTATTTTGATTCTCTATCCCTAATCTCTTTACTTCAATTCGCAACTCTATATAATTTTCTATAGTCTTTTACATTTTCAGTCTAGACAAATTAATTTGTTAAGTATTGCAAAAACGTCTTTGATCACCTATTCACCCCCTTCTAGGTGCTTCTACTAGCCCTTTCACAAAGTACCTGTACACGTCCCTATCAATTTAAGCCAAACAAAAATATACTAGATGTTGGGAATATCAAATTTTTACTTAAATAGATAAGACTTGGCATGTTGTGATCGGGAGCATGAAATGAAGATATTCAGATCAGCGAAGAAGCATAGGGATATCAATTCGATAAACAACCATATTACATTCTTTCCATTTGCAGGGGTAGTCAAAGAAATCATTTGAGCTTGATGAACAAAATTATGCTGAAAACCCTAATTAACCATGGAGAGAATTGAAAGTGAATTATTCATTTCTTAATAGGGCAAATATTATAAAAATAAACTCCAAACTATACCCACTATGATACAAATGTCTCAAACTTTTTTTTTTTTTACGTCACAAAAAACTTAAACTACAAATACACTTATTATTTTTTTTTTTTTGTGTCAAGAAAAATCCCAAACTTATATATGTGTGACATATATAAACTCTATTCTAGTTTCATTCTAGGTATATTTGTCACACTAGTATAAGTTTAAAGTTTTTATGACAATTTTTTTTGGGTATTTGTGTCACAATTTTTTTATGACATATATAAATTCGAGGTATTTATGTCACAATAGGCATAATTTGGAATTATTTTGTTTTGTTTTAGCCCTTCTTAATAACACCAACAAATATTAGGAGCAACTGAACAGAGAAATTAATGATCGAGAATAACTTGAAAGATTCCCTATGGACCAGAAGGAGTATGTTTACCGCCCGGCCTAGATAGACTTCCATGAACAGAAATCTTGCTCACCGTCATCTTTTCGATATTGCTTCCTCCTGAAAACGTGCATTTAGTTAGTTAGTCTCCAATTTAGACATTATTATCTTCAAAATTCGAAATCTAAAAAACTATCACTTAGAAAATGTGAAATCGATTCATTTTTGTATCCCCTACAATCGCTTCTCATTTTGCATGCATTTATAGAGATAGCGCTTACGGTTGCTCATCAGGCGGGCATCGGCGTCTCTTGAAGAGATGATCGTATCAGATGAAAGACCCAGGAAAAGAAGGAAGACAAGAGAGGCCTTAGGAAGCATCATGCGTTCTCTTAACTGTTGTGTGGTTACACAATGTATACGGATATAGAAGGAACGATAGTGCTATATATAACAATGTCGACCACATTGAGTTGAGGATGAGCCATGTATTGGGTCCATACGTTTCCCCGCCAACCCACTTTGAAAGCAGTGCATTGTACATGTGAAGTCCCTCGTTTCATTATGAAAGATTATGACTAGAGCCTCTCTTCCACCGTTTCTGCGAAGGTCGTGCTTTGTTGGCATGAGTTGTCGCCCGCCTCATTTGTACAACGCACTAAGCTCGTGTCTTGTTGATGACAACTAGTTGTCTATTTGCGGGGAAAACTATAGGGGTGTCAAAACGGACCGTCCGAACTGGGAATTGCCTGGACATGACTGAATTGGTCGGTTTGGTCCTGTTCTTGTAAGTGCCAATCTGGTTCCTGATTTCTAAAAGTGAAATCAGTGTTCGGACGGTCTGGTTCCTGGTTATCGGGGGAACGGATCAGATCGGACCGGATCAACTAAATATAGTTTTTTTATTTTATTATTTCTTTAAAAAAATTAATTAAATGTCAACTAAACACTATCTTGGTTCGATTCCAAGTAGTGGGAGAAACATTAATGGGAAAAAAGTGGTGGGGAAAGAAAAGTGATTAGTTCGATTGGACCAAATTGGAATCGGATTGAACTATTGATTAGCCCTAAAAAAACTATCAAAAAAGCCCTAAGCCTAATATATTGATGCAAATTCTGTTTCAAACTTTTCAATTGTAAATTTAGTTTTGAACATTTTCACATTAATACCAATTGAGTTCATCAGTTCGATTTAGGTAGGAAACTGCTAATTTGGATGTCAACCATATTTCATGGTACAATTGATGCTGAAGTGGACCTTATTTTCATAATTTCTTGATAATTTTTTGAATTTTTCTTTGATTTTTACTTTTTGTTTCCCATTTTTGCTTCTCTTTTCCCTCTCTTTTTTGACTGCGGGCAAGGATCGTGGCACTAGCCGTGCCACATAAAACGGTCGGTATCAATGTTAGTAATTTCAAGTCTAAATTGTTGGGACTCAATTTGTACCACTATGAAAAGGGTTTAGGATTAAATTGGTCTAATTGAAAGGTTTATGACTGAATTAGTACCAAATTTAACACCACTCCGGTACTTTTCCCTAGTAGAATTAGCTTGATCAATTCAAATTCTATCTTCTAGTTTAACCTTTACCCCATGATCGGATCGTGCTCTTGATAAAACATCAAAGTTACGATGAAATAAAAGATCAAAATGTTTAATCCAGAGAGGTTTTTGGATATACTAATGCCCCTTTCCAGGAGTTTAATCAACCAATACTTTTGCATTACAATCAGTACCATTGATCAGTGGATCTTTCAAGATTTTTACTTTCGTGTCCTCAGACTTTAAGAAGTCACGCTAAATAAAAAACAAATTCGAGATCTTACGCTTTCTCTAAGAAAATTTTAGGTCCTTTCGCAACATGCTGTTCCTCTCAGCTCAAGCCAAATAAAAATATACAAACTGTTGCGAATACCATACTTTCACTCAAATGGATAAGACTCGGCATGCGGTGGCTTGCTTGCATGGTGGATAGCGCAGCACTTAGGGAGCGGGAAATAGATATATTGAGGCTCGCATTAGCTTATGGATCTTCACCGGCAGTTAATTCAGCAAGTCATGATATATTATGCCTTTTTAACTACTAGGTTGAGCTTTTCATTAGGAGTACTTTTCGGAGACGTGGCGAAAAGCCATAGCGATATCGATTTAACAAACAACTGATCTAAATTCTTTTGCCATTGGCAGTGTATTCAAGGAAATCATTTGAGTGCATCAACAGGAAAATGTGGGACTATGGAGAGGATCGAAAGTGAATTTTATTTGTATTGTTTCCTTAAAACACCGACGAAAATGAGGAGCAATCGAACAGAAAATGTAATAGTCGAGGATCATTTGAAAGCTTCACGACGGCGGGCCTGGGTCCACCGCCATCACTCCGTATGGTTGGCCTGCCGGGGTCTACTTGGATTAACACGAATCTTGCTCACCGCCATCACCCCGGATCTGCTTCCCCCTGAAAACGTGCGTCTATTTAGTCTCCAACTCAGACATTATCGTCTTCAAACTTTGATATCTAACAGAACATAACTTTTGAAACCGGTCTCTTTTGTACCCCGAAAGCAGACAGCTCTTAATCTTCACGTCGGCTGTTTATCTGTCCAGCCCATGATTTGCATTTTCTCATTCGCGCATGCATCTATAGAGGTTGAAGTGCTTACCGTTGCTGACTGGATGGACGGCGGCAGCGACCTTTGAAGAGATGATCACGTGAGATGAAAGGGCTAGGAAAAGAAGGAAGACGAGATAGGCCTTGTGAAGCATCATTCTCTCTTGGAATGTATGATTCTACAATTACCGTGTGTACATACATAAAATCAGTGAGAGTACTATATATAACAATGTCGACCCAGTGGAGTTGACGATCAGCCGTGCATTGTGGTTCAGACGTTACCCCCGCCAACCTGACTTTGAAAACATGGATGGGCATCATTTCGAAAGATAGTGCATTGTTCATATAAACTCTGTGTGTGTGTGTGTGTGTGTGTGTGTGTGTGTGTGTGTGTGTGTGTGACTAAAGGGTGCATTACATCGTGACAGACACGATAGGTTGATTGTGTGAGTGACAATCCCATGTATTTGATGTATGTTAGCCAAATTTATGCTAAACGTGAAATCATTTTGATCTCGCTTAAGGCCCACACTATTTAATGATTAAGATAAAATGGACTCACATACTCTGAGAGCAAATAATTTTTTTTCAATCGAGTGCTCTAACCAATTCGATGTTATTGGTGTGAGCTGACTTGGTCTTGCAAGAACAAATTCAGAAAAGAAAATGAAAAGTTGGAAGTCAAGGTAGCCGGTAAATAAATCAACTTAATTTTATTGTGGCATAAATAGAAAAAATGATCTTAATTATAGGTTAACCTTCATAAATTAAGATTAATTTACCGAGGTCCTATATTTAAGCTCGCTCCCTCATACATTTAAAGAAAAGGTGATTATGGCATTGGTGTCCTAGCATTTTTTTATTTGTGCGATGTGTCCATGAATTTTTTTTTTCCCCATTGAGCTCTTGGACATGTTCAAATGCTGTTCTTCGGCCAGATGTTTGGATTGAAGTGTTGATATGGAGTCAAATGGCCATTAAGTGCTTAAGCGGCAACAACATATTGTCAATGTGGCTTTTACAAATTTAGAAAGTTAAAAGAAACATGAAGTTAACCTTTTGGGAAAATTACCATAAAAGTTCTAAACTTATTGCACTTTTATCAATTAAGTCATAAGCTTTTTTAATATTACCAATTGAGTTTTAAACTAATTTTGATTGGAAATCATTAACATAGATGCTAATTGTCTTACGTGGCATGGTTAGTACTAACGTAAATAATTTTTTTGAATTTTTGAAATTTTCAAACCCATTTTTCCTTATATTTATGTATTTATTTTTACCGTGGCCAGCTTGGTGGCAGGGGGCAAGGCCACCTTGCCTAGCTTTGGGTGAGGCTAGCCTTGCTCGTGGCTGTGATGACCTCGCTTGTGGCTGGTGAGGGCCCGACAACCCTTGGTGACTGTAGTATCTTATTAATTAATACATCTATGATGGGGTGCGATTGGAACGCACCATTTCGTCTTGATATGCTACGATGGAAAGACACATTTTTGAAAGGGTGCGATGGAGTCATATAAAAGACTTTGGAAGACGACCGTTGATAAGGTTGGCAGAATATATGCTCAGATTTCTCATTTTGTTTCTCTTCCCTTTCCATCAAAGCGTTCCATTTCTTCTTTACAAGAACAATTGGCATTTACTCTGTGGAAATCGAGTGCTTTCCTCGTGATTACATTCAGACCAACGTGAGGTAGTTTTTATTCGTGATTCATCCACAATTCAACGATCGTTTCGGGGTATATTGTTGATCGCTCATTGTAAGAGGTAAGTTGTCTTCCGCTGACTTGAATTCCAACATTGGTATCAGAGACCGGTCGTGATTTTTGCCTTGTTTTTTTATCGAATTTTCTCGTTTACCATTTGATATCAAGATCAAGAGTATGAAATCTACACCGCTTGGATGTTCATTGCACATAATTGCTAATCCGAATAGTCAAAATCGAACCGAAGCGAACAACGAGTTCGGGGTCATGTAGACCTGTACAGTTCTGGCCATTTTTCAAAACATTTTTTCAACCAAAATCAATTTTCAAATATACAAGGTGAAAGTACTCATTGAGACAAGTCCGACGATGGATAGATCGCCGCCAGAGGACGTCGGACGCGCCCACATGCGCGGCCAAAAGCCATTGCGCGTGGGTGTCACGCGCTTGAAGCGCTGGGAACACCTGCGCGTGCGCAACACACGTTGGTCATCGAATCTGCGCGTGATGACGTTACAGTGACGTCATCCAATGGTCGGTTACCGGATGACGTCATTGATGACGTCATCTCCGACGGCAATTGGTCGGTTGGTGACTCAACCAGAGGCTGACCCGTGACCCGACTTGACCCGACCATTGACCGGTCAACGGGTAGGACCGGTTGACCGGTCAACGGGTTGGACCGGTTGACCTATCCGAAGGTCAAACCGGTCGGACCGGTTGGACAGTTCGTCGGTTTAATCGGTTGGACTGGTCGGACCGGCCAAGAGCCGTTTGTAGGGGTGAGCGGTTCCCTTCGGTTTGGTTCCATCCGAACCTGGAACCTACTGGGGGCACACAGTTCCTCCATTTTTGGAACCTAGAACCTACCCGTCAAAACTGAGAACCTGGAACCTACCCTGTCACAGGTTCCGGGGTCGGTTCTAGGTTCCAACAGGTTTTTTTTTTTTTTTTTTTAGTTTCATTTTCAGGTTTGGCACTGTGTGATCTAGATGATGAAGTGGGCTCAGTCCAATTAATGACTCCATAGGCAAGTTGGTAAGGGCACTTAGAGGAGTGATGCTGGGTAAGGCATCAATCAACACCCATTGATTCTTGTTGCAGTAAGCTTGCCTTCTTAAGTTCTGCACCAAAATCTGTCGACCGAACGGCAAATTCAATCAAATTCGAAATCAAATGGAATACTTACGAATCTTAAGCAAAGTGATTGTGGTATATGTATGGACAAGAACGATACATACAAGCCCTTCTGTAGCTCCACATAGTTTGATAATCTACTGCTTGATATGAAAGTTTCTGGCTATGCTTTATGTACCTTCTGAGAGTGGGTCAATTGATCTAGCAACTGGTAAGTTTGGCCATCAAGTGTTGCTTGAGCCACTTTCATCACTGAGTTGAACAGTATACTGGCCTGGTTTGAAGCTTGATAGTAAGTGTAGGTCTTGTTACCGTCAACCACATAGGTCCTGTCATTTTTGACAATCATCTCCCATATTCCGTTTGCAACCTGATCGCCAAATATCTTAAATAACATTGCATCACACAAGAAGTAGTGGATTTGATGGTCAACAATGCTTAGAATAACGTGTACAGAAAAGGGGAAATTAGCACGGCTAGAAGAGAAATGGTTGCTACATTTCTCAGAGAGGATGCATCAGCTTCGTACAACTGGAGGAAATCTTGAACAGTGTTGATTCCTCTTGAAATCATGCGCTTATGTAGAGCACCGTCTTTGGCTACTTTCTTTAAACGCCACACTTCGTCGCTCAGTGATGGAGGGTGGTGCTTCTTGTTCACTGCGCATGATAGAGAAAACTTGTCAATCTTTAAGTCTTTTTTAGTTCAACCAAAAGGATCAGGAATTAGCAGTTAAAAATCAAATGTCATAGGCAACTAAACTAATAATTGCAAACTTACAAACTCCTCGATGATAAGCCATATTAGGCGAGCGGTGAGCAGTGTCAGGGCGGTTAGGCGAGCGAGCAGCCTCCACTAGGGGGACTAGCGACGTCCAACGGCTGCGTCGACGTCAACCAGCCGAGCGGCGAGGCAAGCGATGGGTGACAGCGTCCAGCGGCGGTGTCGAGGGAGGTCCGGCGACGGCGAAGAAGACACGAGTCTCACGGCACCAACGGCGACATAGATGGCGTGGCGAAGACGATGGTGGTTGCGGCTCAACCCACGGCCAAGGGGGGAAGAGCTCGATTCTAACGGAGGCGGTGGCGGTTCGGAACAACGACGGCCCAGACGGCTGAGCGAGCGGCGGCAAGAGGTCGTGGCGGTGGCTTGGGGATGGCGGCGGTGGCTCACGACGGCGAGGGGCGACGCGGACGGCGTGACAGCTTGTCGGGCTCAACGACAAGACGGCTCGTCGGATGAGCGGTAGGTGGTGGTGGTTCGGTGGCCAAGAGGTGGTAGTGAGTAGGGCGTGGGGCGGCAGTGCGGTGGTGGGTGAAGCAGCAGCTAGCAAGAGGTAGGAAGAAGATGAAGAAGAAGAAGAGAAGAAGGGAGGGGGGTTTCGGCCGAGAGAGGGAGAAAGAGGAGAGAGAGAGAGAAGAAAAGAAAAAAGTAGGAAGGGGGCAGGAAGTGACGTGAGGAGGAAAAAGGTTGAAAAGAAAGAGAGAGAGAGAGAAAAAGAAAGGGGAAAGGGGGAAAATCGGCAGAAGGGGAGGGAAATCACGTGGGGGTTGAGTGACGTGCTAGGGTTTTTTTTTTTTTTTTGAACTTAGACCGGTTCCCTTTTTCTAAGAACCGGAACCGGAACTGGGAACGCCGGTTCCCAAAAAAAAAAAAAGAGAATCGGGAACCGGAACCTGTTTTCAGTAACCGAAACCGAACCGACCCTCCGATTCGGTTCTCCGGTTCCCTGGACTCTACCCGGAACCGTGTTCACCCCTAGCCGTTTGGCTCATTGGAGCGTGTGCCACATGCGCTGCACAGCGCGTGAGAACTCCAATTGGAGCGTGGTTGTCGCGACCTAAATTTCAGGTGCCCCACCTACGGTTTAGGTTAATGGATTGTTAAGCCTAGACTTAACTCGGGCTCTCCCAAGCCCATACCAATTCGCGACTTAGGTTCACGTTCTTAACATGCAATTGATTTTCAATTAGAGTCGCCACTAATCTATTTTTGGTGGGTAGATTAGAAACCCAAGTAAAGTAATGGGAGAATTACTTCACTCCTATGAACCAGAGATTGTGAGTTCGGGGACTTGGTTACACTAGATTTCTCTAATGCCCTTTCAGTACCATTCTTTTTTATTTTCAAAAATGTTTTTGCATGCAGCTTGAATTGATTTTAATTTATCTTCCTAACATGTGAGGTGATCATGCGGGTGCGTAAACCACCAATTTAACACCCAAGAAAGCGATGAATAAATTGCAGGACTTACCTCATAGCAACGAAAGCATCTGCAGTGTTAGATCGGAATTTACATCGACAGTCCTAGATATGATTTCTAGTTAACACGCAATTTCTTTTTTTTTTTTTTTTTTCACTTATTTAATAAAAATCATGCAATATGCAATACATGCTACTAATCTAACATGGGATAATATGACATGATAATATGGCCTAATGCGATGTTTTTGTGTTTTCTTAATAAGCATGCAATATATCCTAGAGAATAAGATTAATTCTAAGACAATTCTTTTTGGTATTTTTCATGAAATTCGAAATGAAAATTGTCCAATAATTAAAGGTGCAATCTAAATTAACCAAAAGGCATAATTCTAATGACGAGCAATGTCTAATTAAATGAACCTAGCGATGATTACTAAATGACGTGCATTTCATGAACCTAATTCTACATGACATGCGCATGATTTTTTTTAATGAAAATTCGTAATTAAAATCACTAAAAATAAAAATCTAACTAAAGCGAGACATCATCTATTTTAAGTTAGGATTAGACTAATCTAAATCCTATCTTAACTTAGAAAATTATCTCATCATGCAATTTTATTCCAAAAGATATTATTTAACCTAGATATCATCTAAACATGCATTTAAAAAAAAAAAACTAACTTTTTTATCATGCAATTTTATCTAGGAAAATCAATTCTAATCTACATGATATGATATGTAAATGCAATTTTTTTTTGTATTTTTGAGATAAACAAAACAATTAAAAGATACCGAATCCTCCATGGTTGTTTCGCTAATAAAATTAATAAATTGATCTTAAGCCTTAAAGATCAAAATATCGATTTTATTCCCAGCGTGATTAATTATTCCATCTAAAGTCTTGTAGATGAAATAAAAATCATTGTGTGGTTGCGAATTAGGTGATAGTCGAGATTTCAATCATGCATCTAGAAATATTTCAAATAAAGAGATAAAATAAGTCTATCTAATTTGGTTCAAGAAAACTACCTAGTTTTTGATGATTCGTTTCCAAAACGGGACCGGCAACAAGGGACTCACGAATGACAGCGGTTACACGGCCACGAAGCTTGGGGACCTGCGATTCAGTTGCTCGCCAGAGGCTCTACGGGTGGCTTGGGATAAGCTGCAGTGTTTGGTTCGAGCAGGAAACGTCTTTCTCCAAAGGCAAGGGATGACCTGCAACACAAAAATTTACGAGGAAGGAAAGTCCTCGTTGAAAGCATTCACCAGCCAACGTGAATATCCTGCAAAGAAAAGGAAAGTGGTCTTTTATTATTATTTTTTTTATTTTGCTCTTTATGTGCCCCCCCTTTCTCTACGTTGGTGGACTTAGAAGAACAAGTGATTCGCCGGTGCTGCAACTTCTCAGTTTAGAATGGTCCGGTTCGAGCTTGGACAGCAGCTCGCCGTTATTGCTGGGGATTTCACGGATGGCTTGTAGAGCTGGAACTTGACGTCAGGGCAGAGCAGGGTGGCGTTGCCGGTGTAGGACACGGGCAACGACGGAGGCAGGAGCTGTGACGGGCGAGCAGAGGCACGGCTATGGGTGCAGGCGTCGGGCGAAGGTGCTGCAGGTGTTGCGGACTGAGAGGCAGTGGCGCGGGCAGCAGCAGCGACGACGTTCAGGTGGGCTGCTGCAACGTTGCTGCGGTGGTGGCGACGAGCAGAGGTGGCTGCTGGTTGCAGGTGTCCGGGACGGTGCTGCTGGTGCTCGGGCGAAGAGCAGCGCAGGCGCGGGCTGCTGGGGCGTCGGCTCAGATCTGGGCGACGGTAGCGATGGTGGCGGAGGGGACGTCGGCAGCAGTGGAACGCAGTGGTGCTAGCTCGGAGGTGCTGCTGGCGTGGTGGTGAGCGGGCTGAGGCGCAGCTGTGGAGCTGCAGACGTCGCTGGTGGAGGGCGGTGGGCGGTACGGCGACCAGCGATGGGCGGAGGAGCGGCAGCGGGCAACCGCAGGTCGCAGACGCTGAGCGTCGGTGAGGCTCGGGGGTGCCGCGGTGACGGCGTTTGAGCTTGCCGGAAGGAGGGAGGCTGCGACCGATTGCTGTGTGGTGGAGATGCAGGCCTCGCTCGAAGCCCCCACTTGAAGAAGACAACCCCTCTTTTTTAATAATTTTTTTTCACGTTCTTTCTCTGTCTTTGTTGCCCTCTCTATCTTCACCTTCTTTTTTTGGTTTTTTCTCTGACAGACTCTCTATCTCTCTTCATCTTTTTTTAATCTCCTCCCCGATTTCATTTCTTTTGTTTCTCTCTGACGAGAGTCTCCTTTTTAATCTCTTCCTCCTCTCAACTCGTGTGTTTCTCTATGTGCTCTGCAAATGAATTTTGTTTTTCTCCCCTGACAAACCTCTCAAATTGATTTTTTTTTCGTTCAGCTCCCCTCCTTCCTCTGCGTTTCTCTCCCTCCCGTGTATATCTCTCTGTGGGCCTTTTTCATAGATTTTTTTTTCTTATCTTCTCTCCTGGCCCCCTTGCGTGGCTTCCCCCTTTGCGTATTTATAGGGTTCTTGAAGTCCAACTGACTTTAGTGTGAATAGGAGGCGGCCATAATTCTTCCTTGTTGTTCACGTCCGGTTGCTTTTTTTTCAAATATGGTGGCTACCCATCTGCTTTTTCAGCAGGGATAATATTAAAGAAATGTTGGTCCATCTTCTTGCAGGAGAATTTTCACGTCCCCATTAATGCGTGCATGTGCAGGCATTAATGAGAGGGGAGAAAATGCACGTTCATGGATTCTTCTTTCTTCCTCCTGCTTGGGGCTTCTTATAGGGCTACTTGTCCCTCCCTTCTATAGGATAGCCGCAACTCTTGACTTGTCTTGCTTGATATTGCTTCTTTCTTCAGCAAATTTCTCGCTGCTTCACCAAGACTGATGACCCACATTTGATAGGGCATATTATATAATATATCATGGGCTCATTTTGCTTCGCCGAATTTGTGCACATATGCGCATGCATTAATGAGGGAGAGACAACGGACGTGCAAAGAAAGACTCTTTTTTTTTTTTACTCTTTTGCGTGTTCAGACCAGCGGAGAAAGACCATCCTTTTCGCGCATGTAATCGACCGCAAGCCCCTGCTTCTTGTTGCATTTTGGTATCGATGCAAATACAACTACATGAAATGCAATTCTACTATTTTTTTTTTTAGGGGTTAAAGATTAATCCCTAATTTTTTATGCAATTAATTACTAAATGATTAATCAAAATTTAGGTGTCAACAGTGGTCAGTGGTGTTTAGTTCGTATAAGTGTCCTCTACACTATGGTATATTTATTTTATATATTTGAATTTTATAAATGTATAAAATTCTGTACGGAATCCTATGTACGTGTATTTTTAAGGTACAAATGCATAGATTATTCATTTTTAGCTTGTATTTTCTTAAGTTTTAGGAAATACAATAGCTGGCCTGTATGAAAATAATATCAAATATGCTGTGTAGAGCTTGGTTCGATGATAGTAGGAAATCCTTGTTTTTCTGTTACATGTTGAATTGTGGTTTTGATTATAGTAGCTGTATGATTTTTTTTTTTTTTTTGTATGTTGGTTCAAATCAAGTTATGTGTTTGTGTTAATGGAAAAATGTAGAAATTACATGAAGTCATGTAATTATTTTTTCTAATGGGAGTTCGTCAGTTGGTAGAATTCAAAGGAGTTCTCACATAGAACTTAAAATTTGCACGAATTAAACTAAGTAATGATAATAGAACAATCGCACATAGGAGCTAATTGGGAACATAGTGAACTTTCGTTTCTGTGTCTTTTGTTGAATTATCATTAATTTAGTTTGTCTTTGCTACAAATTAAATATGTATGTTACTCTGAAAAGTGTGCTAGTATTGATTTTGCGTTTATTATGTTAATGTGTTATAGCAATTGATATTGGCTTCGGCATCTAAGACCATTGTGGCTGACCTCAATAAGGGTTAGAAGCTAAACGGTGACAATTATGATATATGGCATTGAAAGA
The DNA here is from genome assembly GCA_014182545.1 of Eucalyptus globulus. Taxonomy (NCBI): domain Eukaryota; kingdom Viridiplantae; phylum Streptophyta; class Magnoliopsida; order Myrtales; family Myrtaceae; genus Eucalyptus; species Eucalyptus globulus. Next base: position 2,597,787 of record CM024724.1, read on the forward strand.
TTTAGTACATCCTCGAGGAGCAAATTGTTTTGGAAACCCTCAACTACACCATGAATGAACTTGAGCATGGAACTTCAGCTTAACACATGAGATATCTAGAAACTTATCAAGCTTGGAAAAAGAAAAATAGTATTGCTCGCATCACATTGCTGAGCTGTATGCGAGATGATCTCATGTGTGAGTTTGAAAGTTATGATAAAGCTCAAGCTATGTGGATTACCTTGAAAGATAAGTTTGAAGGTACATTTGCCACTAAGTTGAGGAGACTCACCATCAAGTTTGACATATACCGAAAAATGCCCAAATGTAACGATGATGCAACATCTTCAGAAGATGTCAAACATGATTCGTGAGTTGAAGTCGGCAGGTCACTCCTTTACTGATGAACAACAAGTTCAAACTGTTATAAGGTCTCTTCCTGATAATTGGGAGCATATAAAGATCAATATGACGCATAATGAGAATATTGTCACTTTTGATGATATAGCACGTCATTTGGAATATCAAATTTTTACTTAAATAGATAACACTTGGCATGCTGTGATCGGGAGCATGAAATGAAGATATTCAGATCAGACAAGAAGCATAGGGATATCAATTCGATAAACAACCATATTACATTCTTTCCATTTGCAGGGGTAGTCAAAGAAATCATTTGAGCTTGATGAACAAAAGTATGCTGAAAACCCTAATTAACCATGGAGAGAATTGAAAGTCAATTATTCATTTCTTAATAGGGCAAATATTATAAAAAAAACTCCAAACTATACCCACTATGATATAAATACCCCAAATTTTTTTTTTACGACACAAAAAATCATAAACTACAAATACACTTATTATTATTATTTTTTGTGTCACGAAAAATCCCAAACTTATATATGTGTGACATATATAAACTCTATTTTAGTTTCATTCTAGGTATATTTTTCACACGAGTATAAGTTTGAAGTTTTTATGACAATTTTTTGGGTATTTGTGTCACAATGAGTAAGTTTAAGATTTTTAGTAATTAAAAAAAATTCGAGGTATTTATGTCACAATAGGCATAGTTTGGAATTTTTTTTTTTTGGGGTAGTTTTAGCCCTTCTTAATAACACCAACAAATATTAGGAGCAACCGAACAGAGAAATTAATGATCGAGAATAACTTGAAAGATTCCCTATGGACCAGAAGGAGTATGTTTACCGCCCGGCCTAGATAGACTTCCATGAACAAAAATCTTGCTCATCGTCATCTTTTCGATATTGCTTCCTCCTGAAAACGTGCATTTAGTTCGTTAGTCTCCAATTTAGACATTATTATTTTCAAACTTCGAAATCTAAAGAACCATCACTTAGAAAATGTGAAATCGATTCCTTTTGTATCCCCTATAATCACTTCTCTCAAAAGTGATTGTTCTTAATTGTTATGTTGGCGGTTTATCTGGTCAACCCACCTTTTGCGTCTTCTCATTTTGCATGCATGTATAGAGATAGCGCTCACCATTGATCATCAAGTGGGCATTGGCGTCTCTTGAAGAGATGATCGTATCAGATGATAGGCCCAGGAAAAGAAAAAAGACGAGAGAGGCCTTGGGAAGCATCACGCGTTCTCTTAACTGTTGGGTGGTTGCATAATGTATACAGATATAGAAGGAACGATAGTGCTGTATATAACAATGTCGACCACATTGAGTTGAGGATGAGCCATGTATTGGGTCCATACGTTTCCCCGCCAACCCACTTTGAAAGCAGTGCATTGTACATATGAAGTCCCTCGTTTCATTACGTAAGATTATGACTAGAGCCTCTCTTCCACTGTTTCTGCGAAGGTCGTGTTTTGTTGGCATGAGTTGTCGCCCGCTTCATTTGTACAACGCACTAAGCTCGTGTATTGTTGATGACAATTAGTTGTCAATTTGGGGAAAACTATAGGTGTGCAAAACAGACCATCCAAACTAGGAACCGCCTAGACCAGACTGGACCGGATTGGCCGATTTGGTCCTATTTCTGTGATTGTCAATCCGGTTCCCAATTTCTAAAAGTGAAATCAGTGTTCGAGCGGTCCAGTTCCCGGTTCCAAAGGAGAACTAGATCGGACCAGACCGAATCAACTTGATATTGCTAGTATAAACTCCTAGAGGGGGGGTGAATAGGCGCACAAACAATTTTTCTCAACTACGGACGCAATTCTTAACAGATTGAAATACGATCGAGGTAGAGAGAGTAAGGAAGAGAAAATCAAACACAGGATTTATAGTGGTTCGGCTTATTCCAAGCCTACGTCCACTCTTCCGCACTGACAGCCCACCGGCTGGATTTCACTATGATCAAAAGAGAAGTTACAGCACAGTTTTGCCTTGATTCCACAGTGTAGATGTTCTATCACACCTCCTCAAGGTCTCTCACAAATATAGACTCTCTTTTTGTATACAAGTATTCGCTCAAGAGATTTATCTAAACAAATAGGAGCTTCGACTTTGGAATTCTTCTATCGCGCACTCTTCTTAAACAACTACGAACGTCTTCCTTATATACTCCTTTATGCCATCATACCCGTTGGCACTTTCCAAAGGAATTCCTCCAATCTACCCATTGACGGAATCAATTAAGAAGATCGTTCGAGCTATTAAAGGAACGTGTTGATAGCCCATCAATCCTGTTCGCCCATACAATCGGGGATCTCGGTTTCCATAAGCGTAACCTTCCAATAATATTTAGACAATCATCGAATCTTCAGTCATTGAATCAATCTTGATTAATCAAAGGATTCTCGATACGTCTTCTCCACCACGAGATCTTCTCCGGATGATAAGGTTAAATCTGAACAAAACATCCAGGTTTGGGATAACCTTTCTTCAACGGATCGTAGACTGTCAATGAGGATAGACTTTGAGTCTTGAGTCTCGGCTGTTCGGAAGTCTTCGACTTTAACTAACGAGTCTGCAAACCTTCGACTAGACGACGGAAACATTTTGTCAACTTCAAAACTCTTCACGAGGATTTCTCCAACAATCTCCCCTTTTTGATGGTGACAAAACCTTCCTCGTAGATTTGGATAACTTTGACCTCGCAAAACATTTCTCAAACACATATGCATATCTTATGGAAATAAATGGCTAATAGAATAACACTAGAATCTGCAACCACAGAAAATAGGTTAGTCCAATATATGATTAAGCCATTCATAAGATATCAATATTGATAAATAGAAGCAGTCAAATCCAAGTCTAGGCAATTCTTATCCAGACACAAAACAAAGTCAAAGTCTGTCAAAAACAAACAGATAGTTAAACACAATCCAACAAACAGTTAAAAAGATTGAAAGTTTTCAAATCATGCATCTCTCCCCCTTTTTGTCATCATTTAAAAAGGATGAGATGAAATCAAGATTGCTTGGGAACGCGGACAAGCTGGAAATCTTCCATAGATCGAACAATGCCTTCCAGCCTCTTAAAGTCTTCCTTCAAAGTACAACCTCCTCACTCTTGGCATTGGCTTGATTCTGAATAGAGAAGGCTTGCATCTTTTCATTTAATGAACAGGAAGAAGCTTGACCTTCATTCTTCAAGCTTTGAACTTCGCATCCCAAGGCATAAATCTGACCTTTCATCTCCAAGAGAATATCCATTATTCTCGCGAAAATCTGCTCCATTATCGGTTGAGTACTTGCTTCGCTCGTTACGATGGAGTAAAAGCGGACGATGGTGGATCAGCATAATCTCGCAGGTTGGGCGATGAAGCTTCATGACCTTCCTCTGAAATTGAGATGCATAAACATCTTCTCGGTGCCGGGCGAGCGGCGACTCCTTCACTTTCATCCGGAAATGAAGATGTCACTCCTTTCTCCCGAACTCCCCCTTTTCATGCCTGCACAGGGAGAAGAGATTTCCTCGGTTCTCCTTCTCTTCTTTCTTCTTCAGTCTTTCTTGCTCGCTTCTTGCTTTGTTTCTCTTTCTTCTTCTTCCTTCTCCTTTGCTTCTCTTTCTTCTTCTTCCTTCTCCTCGCTTCTTTCGTCCTTTGTTCCGATTCTTTCTCGTGGAACAGGACGACTTAAGTTCTTCAAAGCCATTGCGGAGATGGTGATGTCATCGTCATCATCTTCATCCTCAATGAGGAGAGCTCTTCTTTTCTTTGATGGAGCAGCCATGGGCTCCTTCCCTTTTCTCTTAGCAGCAGAAGAGAGTTGATGAGACTTGGCAGGAGTCTTCTCCTTGAATTTCTCCAATTCCTTGCTCAGTTCCTTCAGACGCATTTTGGTCATCATTTTCAGTCCTACTACCATATGATCGCATGATCGAACACAAAAGATTTGCGGAGGCTGAATATTCAAATGTCTGAATAACTTCGTAACAAGGCTTGGGTAAGGGAGTTGACCTCTGTCCTTCATCACTGCTCTATACATGTGAAACATGACAGTATGAGGGAGAGAAAACTTCTTTCCACAGAGGATGGCATACATCAACTTTGTCTCGAGCTTGAAACATCGGTTTTGGAAGTTGATTTCGGCCGAAGGCAATTAATCACGTCTTGTGAAGCAAGATGTTGAATGCATTCATCCTTGAGTAGGTGATCTTCTCTTGTTCTCTTGTCCTTCACTAGTTCAAGTGTGGCCCGAGCAATGGAAACTTTAATCGGTTGATATCTCGCCTCTCTCAACTTCTAACACATCGCAGCATATCCATATCCACAACATAGTCTTGTTCTTTGACATCAAGGAAAATCTATTCGCATCTAAAAAGCTAAGATTTGAATAGAAGTAAGCAAATCAATTCAGCATAAGCCTCGTTGAGTCGAACGAACTTTTCAAGTTGAAGATAACTGAACTTTTCCCTCAAGTTCACTTTCACAACATCCAGAAAATCAAAGTCCACACTCCTAGGGTTTATTACCCCACGCTTCAGCAATTTCGAGTACAGATCCTTTTGTTCCTTTGATCTGAACAAATCTCCCATTTTTCCTTGAATTTCAGCCGCAATACCCATTTTCGATTGAAATAGACTGAACAGATTGTCATCATCATTCCCATCTACAGGATTCGGCCCCCAGTCACGAGGATCACTTGGGATATTCGCAAGGGTTTCCTCACCACCACTTTACGAGCGATTCCCAAACTTTCCATTCTTTTCGAAAGATATATTCGTTCCTATATCCTTTTTCTTTAACAAAATCATCAACATAGTTCAAAGGAGTACGAATTCCTTTTAAAGCACGATATAGCTTGTAGATAAAAGCAGGCTTTTGAACTCTTACGAGTGCTTCCTCGATGATTTCTTCCTAATGAACAACGCCTTGAGGACTAGATGATGGAGAATGACGCTGCTGAGAATGTTGTGGGCTCGGTTGCTGATCTGGAGAAACTTCATCTTCGCAAGATCGAAGTGCGTAGGCCCCTCACTCATTCTCTGTGGTCCCCTGCTTGCGATTCTTGACGACTTTCGTGAAGAAGACATCTTTAACAGTGTTTGGAAGTTTCCTAGCTTGACTTTCCCAAAAAAAGATGATAACTTTTTGAAGATTTAGCGAAGAAGACAAACGGGAATGGAAGATCGATGCTTTCTAGGGTTTTTTGAAAGAGAAGAGATTAGAAAAGTGAAGAGAAATCGACAGTGTTCGTTCGGTTAAAAAGAAGAGTAAACGAATCGTCACAAAGGAAATAAAAATATGACTTTTCAAAATAACTATTTTTATTCGTAAAAATAGCTATTTCAAAAATAACTTCCCTTTTGAAAATGAATCGATGTAATATTTACGGCAACAATTTAAACACAGTATGATGATTGTACCTTTTCAAGATAAGATTGGAGAGAGAAAGACTTACAAGCCTCGAAGGTCGAGACAAGACTGTTGATAAAGTCTTGTAAGCTCCGAGTCTGAAAGTCTTTAGACTTTGATATCCTTATACCTCAAAATATTGAGTCTGATCCGTATATACTCAAATTGATTTTTCTCCAAAGGCTTCGTGAGTATATCAGCCAGCTGATTCTTTGAGTCAACAAATTGAATTGAAACATCTCCATTTTGAACATGATCTCTAATAAAGTGATGTCGAATTTCTATATGCTTCGCTCTTGAGTGGAGAATTGGATTTTTGGTGAGGTTGATAGCGCTGGTGTTGTCGCAATTAATCTCTCGTGCATGAGTCTTCGATTTCAAAATCTCTTAGCTGTTATTTTATCCATAGAATTTGTGAACAGCAGCTTCCAAGAGCTACATACTCTCTTCGTTGTTGAAAGAGACATAGTACTTTGTTTCCTTGAAAACCAAGACACTGTTCTACTTCCAAGCAATCGGCAAGTTCTCAAGTGCTCTTTCTTTCAACTCTTGCAACCGGCCAGATCTGCGTATGAATATCCCGTAAGTTTAAAGTCTCCTTCTTAGGATACCAAAGACCGATGCTTGATGATGAAGCAACGTATTTTATGATACGTTTGGCAGCACCGAGATGGGATTCTCTAGGATCTGATTGAAACCTAGCACAGATGCAAACACTCAACAAAATATCGGTCTAGAAGCGTAAGATAAAGAAGTGATCCAATAATGCTCCCGTACAGCTTTTGATCAACTTTCTTCCCTTCTTCATCTTTGTCTATCTTTAAAGAACTTGACATTGGTATGTCGGTCTTTTTGCAATTCTCCAGTCAAACCTTTTGACAAGATCATTAACATATTTTTCTTGATAAATAAAAGTTCATTCCTTCAATTGTTTTATTTGAAGACCAAGAAAGAATGTTAACTCTCCCATCATACTCATTTCAAACTCATCCCGCATAGACTTTGAAAATTTCTTGCCTGTACTTTCATTGGAGGATCCAAAAATAATATCATCCACATATATTTGAACAAGTAAGAAACTTTTATTTTCCTTCTTGATAAATAAAGTCGTATCTACTTTACCTTTGACAAAACCATTTTGTAATAGGAGATTACTTAACCTGTCGTACCAAGCCCGAGGTGCTTGCTTTAAACCATACAAAGCCTTTTTCAGTCCAAGACCGAGTCTGGCTTCTTTGGGTCTTCAAGCCCTGGCGGTTGTTCCACATAAACTTCCTCATGGATAAATCCATTTAGGAAGGCGCTTTTGACGTCCATTTGGAATAACCTGAAATTCTTATAACAAGCAAATGCAAGTAATAGTCGAATAGCTTCTAACCTTGCCACGGAGCGTAAGTCTCATCATAGTCTATTCCTTCTTCTTGCGTATATCCCTTGGCCACGAGTCTTGCTTTATTTTGTACGACTTTCCCTTTCTTGTTCATCTTGTTTCTGAACACCCATTTGGCTCCAATAACAGTTTTTCCTTTTGGTTTGGATGTCAATTCCCAAACATCATTTATGCTGAACTGTCTGAGTTCTTCTTGCATAGCTTCAATCCAGCTTTCATCAGATAAAGCTTCTTCTATGCTCTTTGGTTCAATTTCAGAAACGAGTGCCACAGCACTAGACTCTTCTCGCCTTTTGGATCTGGTGCGAATTCCTTCATTCATTTCGCCGATTATAAGATCTTTGGGATGACTGGACTTATGCTTCCAGTTACTTGTTGATTTGTCTGGTTGATGATCTCTTTCTTTATTTGGATCTTCACTAACAACCTGATGCTAGTTTTCAAGAGTCTAAGATGCTTCTTGAGTTGTAGACTTTGGAGGGTTTGGAGTAGGTTCAGATTCTTCTTGATGAGTCTGACTTGATTCATCTTGCATTGAGTCTTGAAATTTGACATTCATTGACTCCTCTACAGACTGGCTCTTCTTGTTATAGACTCTGTAAGCTTTGCTTGATATAGAATATCCAAGGAAGATACCTTCATCTGATCTTTCTTCAAACTTACCAACTCGATCTTTTGCATTTTTCAATATAAAACATTTGCAACCAAATACATGAAAGTATGAAACAATAGGCTTCTTTTCTTTGAATAACTCATAAGGGTTTTCAAGAATAGATCTTAAGAAGACTCTATTGATGATATAGCAAGCTGTTGAAACAGCTTCAGCCCAAAATCGAGAAGAAATTTTACTTTCAATTAAAAGAGTTCTAGCCATTTCTTGAAGAGATCTGTTCTTTCTTTCCACAACTCCATTTTGCTGAGGAGTATACGGAGAGGAAAACATATGCTTACAGCCAGATTCATCACAGAATTTTGTAAAATCTTGATTTTCAAATTCACCTCCATGATATGTTCTTATACTAGAGATAACACAACCTTTTTCATTTTGAACCTTTTTAGCAAATTTTTCAAAATACGAAAAGGTTTCGGACTTACTTGAAAGGAAATATACCCAAGTAAAACGAGAGTAATCATCAACAATTACTAGGCAATACTTCTTACCCCCAATACTTTGAGTTTTGGTTGGTCCGAAGAGATCCATATGCAGCAACTGTAGAACATGATTAGTAGAGACATGATTTATTGGCTTAAAAGAATTTTTTACCTGCTTTCCCAGAATACATGGAGTGCATGAATCAGTCTTTTGGTATGGCAATTTTGGTAGACCTCGAACAAGCTGCTTTGAAGAGATTTTGGCTAATTGCTTCATATTGACATGTCCAAGCTTTTTGTACCATAAGCTTGCTTCGTCTTGAATTGAGATAAGACATTGCGATTCATTTGGTTTCACATCCGAGGAAGATAGATGTTTCCATGTCTTCGACCTTAAAAGATTGAGTAGAGTCTTTACCGATTCCGGAACATATTCCTTCTTGAAAGGAGATCTTGAAACCAGTATCACACAATTGACTAATGTTGAGAAGATTGTAATTGAGTCCTTCCACTAAGGAAACATGACTTATTGTGAGAGTTCCAATTTTCACGGTTCCAAATCCCACAATACTTCCTTTGCTGTTTCCTCCAAATGAAACTTTTCCACCATTTACTTGAGCAAGCTTTATAAAGCAATTTGAGTCTCCTCGTCATGTGTCTTGAGCATCCGCTGTCAAGATATCACTTTACCTGTTTCTTGATGGAGACCTGCATTTAACAAAGAGTCTCAAGCTTTCTTTGGTACCCAAATTTTCTTGGGTCCTTTGGTGTTAGTAAGATAAAAACAGTATTAGCCCATACTTTCTTAATAGGTTTCCATACCATAGGACACTCTTTTTCAAAGTGATCCGGACTCAAGGCACTTAGAACATCCGAGAGCATTTCTACCTACTGTTTTACAAAGACTTTCTTGAAGTGATTTTGTAAACCTCACTCAAAAGCCTTTTCTTAATTCTTTCTTTCACTTTAGGAAAATCAATCAAGGGAATTGTTTCTTCTCGTCATACCTAGACCAGACTTATTGAAGTAAGGTCTTTGTGCTGAAAGAATTTTCTCAAGTTTTTCAGATCCCATAGAAAATTTCTTTGATATATTAGATAAGTCTGTTTTTAAAAAAGCATTTTCTTTTAAAAGATTTTCTTCATTTTCTTTAAGATTGGAAATGCATACAAGTCTAGACTTTTAACTCTTTCTCATAAAACATTTTCCTTTTGTTTTAGAGCTGAGTTTTCCTTTTTAGTTTGGAAATACTTTTGAGAGAAGTCTTAAGACTAAAGCATAGTTCCTCAATATATTTAGAAACTTTGATAGGAATTTTAAAATTACTTGCCTCAAATTCACTGTTCGAGTCGATCCTCGAGTCCGATCTAGAGTCTCGAGTCTGTGCCATCGACATAGATTGGCATATTCATTATCACTTTCTTCACACTCGCATCACCTCCAGGTTTCAGCTTTGAGAGCTTTTCGAAATTTTTCAGCTTTTCCTTTCTTCTTCTTTAAGAGAGGACAGTTGGGTCTGATGTGTCCCTTTTTCTTGCATTCAAAGCAGACTACATCTTTGTTTGGTTCCTCATCATCAATAGACTTGGTCTGTCTTTGAAAGCCTTGTTTCTTTTGAGTTGAACCTTCTTCCTTTTCTCGTTTAGTTTTCTGAATCTTCTTATCATGAGAGCAAGCTCCTCATCGTCCATATCTTCTTCAGAATCTGTATCATCAAAATCATCATTTGATTTTAATGCAATGGATTTCTTACCTTTTGGATCTTCATCTTCATTGATCCTTTCCACTTCATAGGACTGAAGAGTTCCAATCAGCTCGTCGACAAATAGTGGCATAATTCTCTGCGTCTCTCTTATCGAAGTCTTTATGTGATTCCAATCCCTTGAGAGTCACGCAGTAGCTTTGTTTACCTTCATGGGATCGGTTGGTTGACCTTGATTTTCAAGACCATTCACAATATCTATAAAACGATTAAACATGTCGATATTGATTCTCCCGGCTTCATTCTGAAGGCTTCGTATTGACCGAGAAGAATGTTGATTCTTGTTTCCTTCACTCGATCTGTTCCTTCATAGGTGATATGCAATCTGTCCCAAACTTCTTTGCTGTACCACAAGAAGATATTCTATTATATTCAGTTGGTGATAAAGCACAATATAAGGAATAAATTGCTTTTGCATCGAGTGTCCGTCTCTTGGTTATTTCTTCCCGAGACATTCCGCTGGATTCTTCAGTTTCTTTCCTCTTTCAAAGACTGATGCAGTGGTAGGAGTAATTCCTTTTCTACAACGTCCCATTCCCGAGATCCTTTGATCGTAGGAAAGCTTTCATCTTGTTCTTCCAGATGTTGTAATCCTTTCCATCAAAGTAAGGTGGTCTGGTATTGCTTTGCCCTTCCATCAGCCCTGGTGCTAGCATACTAGCCATGGATCTTTTACTATGAAGTAAAACACTTCAAATAAAGTAAGTACACGAGCTCGATACCACCGATATTGCTAGTATAAACACCTAGAGGGGGTGAATAGGCGCACAAACAATTTTTCTCAACTACGGACGCAATTCTTACCGATTGAAATACGATCGAGGTAGAGAGAGTAAGGAAGAGAAAATCAAACACAGGATTTATAGTGGTTCGGCTTATTCCAAGCCTACGTCCACTCTTCCGCACCGACAGCCCACCGCTGGATTTCACTATGATCAAAAGAGAAGTTACAGCACGCTTGCCTTGATTCCACAGTGTAGATGTTCTATCACACCTCCTCAAGGTCTCTCACAAATATAGACTCTCTTTTGTATACAAGTATTCGCTCAAGAGATTTATCTAAACAAATAGGAGCTTCAGACTTTGGAATTCTTCTATCGCGCACTCTTCTTAAACAACTACGAACGTCTTCCTTATATACTCCTTTATGCCATCATACCCGTTGGCACTTTCCAAAGGAATTCCTCCAATCTACCCGTTGGACGGAATCAATTAGGAAGATCGTTCGAGCTATTAAAGGAACGTGTTGATAGCTCATCAATCCTGTTCGCCCATACAATCAGGATCTCGGTTTCCATAAGCAAAACCTTCCAATAATATTTAGACAATCATCGAATCTTCAGTCATTGAATCAATCTTGATCAATCAAAGGATTCTGATACGTCTTCTCTCACCACGAGATCTTCTCCAGATGATAAGGTTAAATCCGAACAAAACATCCAGTTTGGGATAACCTTTCTTCAACGGATCGTAGACTCACATCGTGAGGATAGACTTTGAGTCTTGAGTCTCTACTGTCCGAAGTCTTCGCACTTTAACTACCGTAGTGCAAACCTTCGGACTAGATCGACGGAAACATTTTGTCAACTTCAAAACTCTTCACGAGGATTTCTCCAACACAACTAAATATATTTTTTATTTTATTATTTCTTCAAAAAATTAATTAAATGTGAACTAAACATTATCTTTGTCTGATTCCAAGTAATGGGAAAAAAAGTAATGAGAAAAAAGTGGCGGGGAAAAAAGTGATCGGTTCCATTGGACTGAATTGGAATCGGAACCGGATTGAACTCGGGGAATTGATCACCCTTAGAAACTATCGTAAAAGCCCTAAACTTAATATATTGATACAAATTCTATTCTAAACTTATCAATTGTATTTAATTTAGTTTTAAACATTTTCACGTTAGTACCAATTGAGTCCATTAGTCCAATTTAGGTCAAAAACTATTGATTTGGATGTTGACAATATTTCATGGTACGATCGATCTTTGAAGTGGACCTTATTTTGATAATTTCTTATATTTTTTTGAATTTTTCATTGATTTTTACTTTTCATTTCCCATTTTTCTTCTCTTTTGCTTCTTTTTTTTTTTGACTTTGGAAGGACTGTGGCACTAGCCGTGCCACATAAAACAATCTGTGTCCATGTTAGTAATTTCAAATCTAAATTGTCGGGACTCAATTAGTACCAATATGAAAATAGTTTATGATTAAATTGGTCTAATTGAAAGATTTAGAACTAAATTGGTACCAAATTTAACACTATTTTGGTACTTTTCCCTGATACTTAAGGGTTTAAGTAGAATTAGCTTGATCAATTCAAATTCTATCTTCCAGTTTAACCTCAACCTATGATCGGATTGTGCTCTTGGTAAAACATCAAAGTTACGATGAAATAAAATATCAAAATATTTAATTCAGACAGGTTTTTGGATATACTAAGGCCCCTTTCCAGGAGATTAATCAACCAATACTTTTGCATTACAATCAGCGCCATTGATTAGTGGATTTTTCAAGATTTTTACTTTCGTGTCCTCGGACTTTAAGAAGTCACGCTAAATAAAAAACAAATTCGAGATCTTACGGTTTCTCTAAGAAAAACTTTTAGGTCCTTTCGCAACATGCTGTTCCTCTCAGCTCAAGCCAAATAAAAATATACAAATTGTTGCGAATACCATACTTTCACTCAAATGGATAAGACTCGGCATGCGGTGGCTGGCTTGCATGGTGGATAGTGCAGCACTTGGGGAGCGGGAAATAGAAATATTGAGGCTCGCATTAGCTTATGGATCTTCACCGGCAGTTAATACAGAAAGTCATGATATATGATGCCTTTTTAACTACTACGTTGAGCTTTTCATTAGGAGTACTTTTTGGAGACGTGGCGAAAAGGCATAGCGATATCGATTCAACAAACAATTGATCTAAATTCTTTTGCTATTGGCAGTGTATTCAAGGAAATCATTTGAGGCTCATCAACAGGAAAATGTGGGACCATGGAGAGGATCGAAAGTGAATTACATTGGCATTGTCTCCATAACACACCAACGAAAATTAGAGCAATCGAACAGAAAATTTAATAGTCGTGGATCATTTGAAAGCTCACTGTGGAGTACATCCTGAACCGTCAGTCGGGGTCTCCTTTTTACAAGACCAATCTTGCTCACCGCCATCACCCCGGATCTGCTTCCTCCTGAAAACATGCGTCTATTTAGGCTCCAACTCAGACATTATCGTCTTCAAACTTTGATATCTAAAAGAACATAACTTTTGAAACTGGTCTCTTTTGTACCCCGAAAGCAGACAGTTCTTAGTCTTAACGTCGGGTGTTTATCTGTCCAGTCCATGATTTGCATTTCCTCATTTGCGCATGCATCTATGGAGGTTGAAGTGCTTACCGTTGCTCACCGGATGGGCAGCGGCAGCGACCTTTGAAGAGATGATCACGTGAGATGAAAGGGCTAGGAAAAGAAGGAAGACGAGATAGGCCTTGTGAAGCATCATTCTCTCTCTTGGAATGTATGATTCTACGATTACCGTGTGTACATACATAAAATCGGGAGAATTATCCAAAAGTTCTAAATCTATTGCACTTTTGCCAATTTAGTTTTAAACCTTTTTAACTTTGCCAATTGAATCTAAACCTTTTCATTTTCTTGCCGATTCAGTCCATCCGGCCAATTTGGCTGGAAAATGCTAACATGGACATTGGCGGTGCCACATAGGACTACCGGCACTGACGTAGACAATTTATAATAATATTTAATTTTTTTTTTTGAATTTTTTGAATTTTTTTTTTTTGGATTTTCCTTGGTCTTTTCTAGTGGCTGGCCACTAGCCACGCACGGGCGGCTAGCCTCACTCGCCACGAGATGAGGCTTAGCCAAAGGCGAGAGGAGCACTGCAAGGGGGTCCTTGCCCGCGCGGCCTAGCAAGTCACCTCGGACGAGGCCGGCCCTCATTAGCTAGGGGGCCGGGAGCAGCCTCACCGGGCATTGGCCGGGTGAGGCCGCCCCTAGCCCGGTGAGGGCTGGCCTCGCCCATCTAGCGAGGGAGTCCTCATCGGGGCTCGTCCTCGCTCGGGCGAGCGTTGGCTCGTGGCTGGTGGTCGGCCGTCACCCGCCTGCTAAGGGCGAGGCCGATGCTCACCTGGCGGGAGAGCCTTGGCGAGGGCTACCCTCGCCGTATCTCGGCGAGGCCACCCTCGCCGCCAAACGCCTCGCCTCGGCCGACGCCCGACAAGGCTGCCTTGGCTCGGGGGGTCGGCCTCGCCCAGTGCAACCCTTGCTAGGCCGCGCCTGGGCGAGGGCTCCCCTTGCCGGTGCTTCTCCTTGCCTAGCTGGGCCTCACCGTGGTGGCGAGGACAGGCCGGTCGGTTGTGGCCGGTGGCCGGTGGCTAGTCGTCGCCTATGATCGGTGGCCGGCCACGGGAAAAGGCCAAGAAAAAAACCAAAAAGAAAAAAAAAAAAAGGAAAAGAACAAAAAATAATTCAATTTTTTTTTAAAATTAAAAATATATATTATTATAAATTGTCAATGTCAGCGCTGGCCATGAGTCACGTGGCACCGCCGGGGCGTCCACGCGGCATTTTATGGCCAAAATTGGCCGATGGACTGAATCAGCAAGAAATGAAAATGTTTAAAACTCAATTGGCAAAGTTAAAAGGTTTAGGACTAAATTGACAAAAGTGTACTAGGTTTAGGATTTTTTGGACAATTTTCCTCATAAAATCAGTGAAAGTGCTATATATAACAATGTCGACCCAGTGGAGTTGACGATCAGCCGTGCATTGTGGTTCAGACGTTACCCCCGCCAACCTGACTTTGAAAACATGGATGGGCATCATTTCGAAAGATAGTGCATTGGTCATATAAAGTCTCTCTCTCTCTCTCTCTCTCTGCCAACCCGACTTTGAAAACATGGATGGGCATCATTTCGAAAGATAGTGCATTGGTCATATAAAGTCTCTCTCTCTCTCTCTCTGCCAACCTGACTTTGAAAACATGGATGGGCATCATTTCGGAAGATAGTGCATCGTTCATATAAGTCTCTCTCTCTCTCTCTCTGCCAACCTGACTTTGGAAACATGGATGGGCATCATTTCGGAAGATAGTGCATCGTTCATATAAGTCTCTCTCTCTCTCTCTCTCTCTCTTTCTCTGTGACTAAAGGGTGCATTACATCGTGACAGACACGGTAGGTTGATTGTGGGGAGAATTACCAAAAAAGTCCTAAACCTATTGTAATTGTGCCAATTCAGTCCTAAACTTTTTTTTTTAGCCAATTTAGTCCTAAACCTTTTACAGCTGTGTCAATTCAGTCCATCCGGCCAAAATTGGCCGGCCATGTGACGTGGCATTTTTAAATATTTTTTTTTTTTTTTTTTTCGAATTTATAATATTTTTTTGGAATTTTTAATTCTTTTTTTTTTTTTTTTCCATAATCTTCTTCACCTCTCGCCGGCCGGCGCCGGCCGGAGGCGAGGCCCGCCCGCCGGCCGGGAGGCAAGGGCCGGCGAGGGCGAGGCCCCGCCAGATCTGGCGAGGTCAGCCTCGCCGGCCAATGGCGAGGCTCGCCCCCCGCCGGCCGGAGGCAAGGGCCGGCGAGGGCGAGGCCCCGCCAGATCTGGCGAGCTCAGCCTCGCCGGCCGTTGGCGAGGGCGAGGCCCCGCCTCAGCGAGCTCGGCCTCGCCGGCCACCTGCGAGGGCAAGGCCCCACCGGATCCGGCGAGCTCGGCCCCGCCAAGGCCGGGCGGAGACGGGAGGGAGAGAGAGACCCGGAAGAGAAGAAGCGGCGGAGCGGGGAGGCGGTCGACCGGGCGGGGAGAGGGAATCGGGGGAGGCGAGCCGACTTGAGGAGACGACCGGACGCCCTCGCGCGCCGCGAAGAAGAAGACGAGTCCCTCCGCCGAATTCCCCCGATTCGCCCCACCTGAACGAACGGCTCGGCTTGATTCCGACCGCCGCGGCCTCTTAGATTCCGTCGGCCGAACCTCCGTCAATGGTGGCGTCCGCTTGCAACCGAGCGATGCAGCAAGCTGACGTCCCTCGGACCGGCCCTCAAATCGGGCGTCCGATCGTCTCCTCAGCCCCGCTTCGCCTCCCGATTCCCTCTCCCCGCCCGGTCGACCGCCTCCCCGCCTCCGCCCCGCCTTTGGCGAGGGCCGAGCTGCCGGATCGGCGAGGCCTCACCCTCGCCCGGCCGGCGAGGCGACCTCGCGGGTCCCAGGCGGGGGCCTCGCCCTCGCCGCCCTTGCCTCCGGCCGGCGGGGCGAGCCTCATTGGCCGGCGAGGCTGACCTCGCCGGCCCTCGCCTCCCGGCGGCGCCGGCCGGCCGAGGCGAAGAAGATGATGGAAAAATAAAAAAAAAAAAAAAAGAATTAAAAAATTCCAAAAAAAATAAAAAATTCGAAAAAAATTAAAAAATATTTAAAATGTCACGTCTGCGTTCGCCGTCCACGCCAGCGCCCGGCCGGCCAATTTTGGCCGGATGGACTGAATTGACACAACTCGTAAAAGGTTTAGGACTAAATTGGCTAAAAAGTTTAGGACTGAATTGGCACAATTGCAATATGTTTAGGACTTTTTTGGTAATTCTCCCGTTGATTGTGAGTGACAATCCCATGGATTTGATGTATGTTAGCCAAATTCATGCTAAACGTCAAATCATTTTGATCTCAAACATGGCCCACACTATTAATCATTAAAAAAAGGCCTAAACATACCCTGAGAGCATATAATTTTTTTCGATCGAGTGCTCTAACCAATTAGATGTTATTGGTGTGAGCTGACTTGGTCTTGCAAGAACAAATTCAGAAAAGAAAATGAAAAGTTGGAAGTCAAGGTAGCCGGTAAATAAATCAACTTAATTTTATTGTGGCATACATAGAAAAAATCAACTTAATTATAGGTTAACCTTCATATATTAAGATTAATTTACGGAGGTCCTATATTTAAGTTTGCTCCCTCATACATTTAAAGAAAATGTGATTATGGCATTGGTGTCCTAGCATTTTTTATTTGTGCGATGTTGTCCATGTATTTTTTTCCCAATTGAGCCCTTGGACATGTTCAATTGCTGTCTTCGGCCAGATGTTTGGATTGAAGTGATGATGTGGTGTCAAATGACCATTAAGTGCTTAGGCGGCAACAACATATTGTCAATATGGCTTTTACAAATTTAGAAAGTTAAAAGAAACATGAAGTTAACTTTTCAGGAAAATTATCAAAAAATTCTTAAAATTATTACACTTTTATCTATTGAGTCATAAACTTATTTAGTTTTGCAATTGAGTTCTAAATCTTTTTTTGTTTTGTTTTGGTAATTGAGTTTATATAAATAATTTTGATTGTGAATCATTGAAATGGATGCCAATTATTCTACGTGACACGCTTAGTACTAACATAAATATTTTTTTGGATTTTCAAAATTTTTATTTTGAATTTTTCCTTAATTATTATTATTATTATTATTATTATTATTATTATTATTATATTTTTTTATTGTGCCTAGCTTGGTGGCGGGGGCAAGGCCACCTTGCCTAACTTTGGGTGAGGCTAGCCTTGCTTGTGGTTGTGATGACCTCGCCTATGGCTGGTGAGGGTTTGACGACCCTTGCCCTTGATCACAGTAAAAATAAGATGGAAAAGAGAAAACATAAAATATAAAAAAGTAATAAAAATGTCAATGTCAGCGTCGAGCGTATCACATATGATAGTCAATGTTCATATCGGTGATTTTTAACTAAAATTGACTGGATAAACTCGACTGGAAAAATATGAAAAGATTTAGGACTCAATTGGTAAAATTAAAAATTTATAACTAAATTAACAAAAGTGTAATAGGTTTAGGGTTTTTTTTTTTTGATAATTTTTGCTAATTCTTCTGAACAGAAAAAAATTGAAAAAATTAAAAAATGCAACAATCGATGATGGCGGACATGACGAGGAGGATGTTAGAAACGGCGCGGGGGCCATGGAATTCAGCCACCCGCCTACGATGACGGAGATAAGCTACATGTCAATTCGAACCTGCCTGAGTACATCTGCCCAATCCTCTCTGAGTCCGAGTGTCTTCATTTAGCAACTATACTAGAGCTCTCTCTCGCGATTTGCTCGAGTTCTTCCCTGGATTTTCTTTTCCGATTCTCTCTGTACACACTCTCCTTTCTTCTTCATCTGCCATCGCTTCTCCACTTCTTCAACTGGTTCTCGTCTCTGGGACAACCGGTGATGCTCTTGTTTCATTTCGATGATCCTTTCCTTTGCATGTCGCCGATCATGGACATGCAACCTCTGAATAACTGCGTTCTCATCTGGGTATAACTCTGGATTACGTTTTCTAGCCAATCTATACCTTCATGGCTTCAGAAGATACCGACGACTCTTCTCGTAT
This sequence comes from Eucalyptus globulus, assembly GCA_014182545.1. Lineage (NCBI taxonomy): Eukaryota > Viridiplantae > Streptophyta > Magnoliopsida > Myrtales > Myrtaceae > Eucalyptus > Eucalyptus globulus. Next base: position 2,616,185 of record CM024724.1, read on the forward strand.
TGCTTCTCTCTGCCACCGACTTGGACGACTTTGTTCAGACCAAGAACTTGAAGTCTGGGAAGATCTACAAGGCACTGAAAATATCAGAGAGTGTCGCCTCATTTTGGTTGGTAATATCTACACAAACCCTTCTATAAATGTACCTGCTTTCCAGATTGCAATGAAGAAAGCTTGGCGTGTAGACTATCTGGACATCTCTTCCAGCGATGATGGCATCTACATTATTAAATTTCGAACTGAGATTGAAAAAAGACGTGCATTAGATGGAACCCCCTGGTTATTCTCTGGTCATTTAGTTAATCTACAACCTTGGACACCCAATACCCCTCTACATTGTTACGATTTTTCCAAAAGCCCTTTCTGGGTCCATGTAATAGGGTTACCTTTGGAATGGAACACTCCAAAACTTCTGAGTAGGGCAGTTCAGCAGATGGGTCGAGTGATTGAAGTAAAACAGGACACTTCTGGAAGAATTCGCCTTGAAATTGATCTGCAACAACCTTTAAAATCAGGAAAACTTATTAGCATTGCTGGCAAACCTCTCTGGCTTGATTTTCGGTATGAAAGACTATCCCACTATTGTTACTCTTGTGGGAAATTAGGCCATTATGCGGCATCATGCAAGGATTACCCTTATGATGAATCTCAATTCGAGGGACGTGATACAATGGTATATGGACCGTGGCTACGGGCAGAAATAAAACAACATAGTCCCTATTGGGATGCCTTTTATACTCCTTCCTCTAATTCCGATCCTATGGAAGAGACTATCCCTGAAACTCCACCTCCGACACACCCCATTCTGCCAGCATTACCTCCAATCACACCTGCTCCTGAGCCTTCTATCCCATCCAAGGTTATCTCTCCTATCCCTACTAATTCAGCCCCTATCACCACTGATTTGGTTCCTGCAGATACCAAGTTAAAAAGCATCCAGAGTCCTTCCCTCGTTTCTACTCCACAGAAAAAACAAAAGACTCCACGTTCCCAAACAGGAGGTGGTTCCAGCAAGAAACCTAAACGCTACTCACCTTATGAGATTCGACCAAATCCATCTTCTGCACTAGATGAATCCCACTTACTTGAAACTCCTGTCTTTCAAGCGACAGATCCCTCTACCTGGGCTTTGGTGGCTGGCCCTCAACAGCCCCCACGGTCTAAATGAAAATCCTAAGTTGGAATTGTCAGGGGTTGGGCACTCCCCTGACAATTCAATCTCTAAAGGCTATGATAGCCTCTGAAAGGCCCGACCTAGTGTTTTTAATGGAAACCAAGAATGCAGATTTAGTTTTAAAGAACTTACAGCGACGTTGCCGTTTTGACCACTCCTTTTTGAGGGCTCCTACTGGTTGTTCTGGAGGCCTTGCTCTATTCTGGAATGACCTTTTTGACATCTCTATTCTGTCCTCTGGTCAGAATTTTATTAATATTTCAGTTATGGATAATAGACTATGTACCTCCATGCAAGTTACCTGTTTGTATGCCCCTGCTTCTTTCTCTGCAAGACAGGAATTTTGGAATACGCTTCGACTGCTTCATGCTTCTACTACCCTTCCATGGGTGTGTATCGGGGATTTCAATGACTTCCTTTACCCTTGGGAGAAGAGGGGTAAAAGACCAGCTAACTATACCAGGATGGAAGCATTTCGGAAGACTCTTGATGATTGTGCTTTAATTGAACTTGATAGCAAAGGCTGTGAGTATACCTGGTCCAACAACCGGGAAGGAAATGAGTTAGTAAAAGAGAAACTCGATCATGTTTTCTGCTCAATGGATTGGAGCATTACCTACCCATCATCCATGGTATTTGCTCTCCCATCAATTGGATCGGATCACTGCCCACTGGTGTTGGATACTCATTATCAAACTGTCAAGCCAAAAAAGAAATTCCATTATGAAGCTTACTGGAGACAACATAGTGAATATACAACAGTTGTTCAATCAGTATGGGAACGGGCTCACTCTTCTTTACCATCTAAACTGCAAGCCGTATCTCACAAGTTATCAAGCTGGAGTCGAGCTCGTTTCACTAATGCTAGGCAACAAATTCAGTGTCTTCAGCAACAGCTTCAGACTATTACAAATCGCAACCACTATCAGTTGGGAGACAGGGAATTAGCAGCTTCAATTAGAATGGAAATTCAGCAAATGTGGAATCAGGAAGAGCAATTCTGGGCCATGCGTTCTAGGCTTAACTGGTTAACATGGGGAGACAAGAATTCTAAATTTTTTCATGCTTGCACTGTTCAAAGGCGGCAACGAAACAGAATAACTATGTTAAGAGATGACAACCAGAACTGGCAGCGAGAGCCAGAAAGGCTTCAACAAATAACTATGGCTTATTTTACTGGACTTTATCAATCAGTGGGACATCGGGACTTTCATCCCTTCCTAGTAAAATGTCCACGGATTATTACTCCTCAGATTAATACTTCGCTGATAAGTCCAGTTACAGAAGCAGAAGTATATGAAGCTACCTTTCAATTGGGAGCATCGAAAGCTCCTGGTCCAGATGGCCTCCCTGGTCTGTTTTACAGGTACCACTGGAACAACATCAAAGAAACAATTATCAAAACAGTGCAAGACTTCTTTGACACAGGTCACATGCCTCCGAATTTAAATAGAACAATTTTAACCCTGGTTCCTAAAGTTCATCATCCTGAAAGCATTGATCAATTTAGGCCTATTAGTCTCTGTAATTTTGCATACAAGATTATCTCCAAAGTCATGGCTAATAGATTGAAGTGTTGGCTCCCTATCATAATTAATCCAGAACAAGCAGCTTTTGTTAGTGGCAGACAGATTCAGGATAACATCCTGGTGGTTCAGGAGGTCTTACACCAGTTTAAGATCCGATCCAAATCTACAACAAAATTTAATCTCATCCTCAAGACAGACATGCAGAAAGCTTATGATCGTGTTGAATGGGATTTTCTTGGTGCTTATTTAAATCAGTTGGGTTTCACGGATAAATGGGTAAAACTCCTCATGGCATGCATCACAACTGTTTCCTATACTATTCGGTTCAATGGAGAATTGTTACCATCTTTTAAACCTTCTAGAGGACTTCGCCAAGGTGACCCCCTATCCCCTTACATCTTTATCTTAATGGCCAATGCGTTATCAACGGTTATTCACCAGGCTATCAGTTTAGGACACTTACAGGGGATCCAATTTAATCGTGCTTGCCCACAGCTCTCCCATTTACTTTTTGCTGATGATGCTGTCTTTTTCCTTAAAGCTTCTATATCTGAATGTCAAAACTTCTCTGACCTATTAAACCAGTATTGCCATGCCACTGGTCAGACTCTCAACAGGAATAAATCAGCAATATTTTTCAGTCCGAATTGCCCACTACAGCTACAGGATAACTTACAACGGGAACTGAGAATACCTGTGGTGCGAAGATATGGTAAGTACTTGGGCATTCCATCAGATTGGGGGCGATCTAAACGGGAGATGTTTTCTTGGATCCTGGCGAAATTGAATGCGAAATTAGCTGGTTGGAAGGAAAATTTCTTATCTAAAGGGGGAAAGGAGGTTTTATTAAAAGCAGTTGTTCAAGCCTTACCTCAGTATGCAATGTCTCTATTCATGCTCCCCCTTTCTCTCTGTAGACAAATGGAACAAAAGATGTCAGCATTCTGGTGGAGCAAAAATCACAGTGACTCTGGTATACATTGGATGAAATGGTCACAGATAAAACAATCGAAAACAGACGGGGGTATGGGCTTCAGAGATCTTATGTCATTTAATCTAGCGATGTTAGGTAAACAAGCGTGGCGTTTATTACAGCAACCCAAGGCAATATGGAGTCTGTTGTTTCAGGGTTTATATTTTAGAAGGTCTTCTTTTCAGTATGCTAATACAGGTTATAGACCATCATGGGCGTGGCGTAGTCTTTTAAAGGGCAGGGATGCTATTCTTCCTAAAACTAGGTGGATGGTGAAGGATGGTTCACAAATTGATATCCGGAAAGATTTTTGGTTGTCAATTGGGCAACTAGGAGGACGTGCTGCTGCAGGAGAACCCATTAAAGTTGCTGAACTTATTGATTTATCTACGGCAACGTGGAAACAGGATATTATATCTCATTTCTTCCCTGAACAGGTTAGCACAGCTATATTACACACCCCTATAAATCCTTCCCTTTGTTCTGATCAATTGATTTGGACTGCCACATCCTCTGGGTTATATACTGTTAAAAGTTGCTATTATTTATTATTAGCCCAGCAACAACTCCCCCCTACCAATGCTTCATCATCTTATCAGCCTCCCCATCAACTCTGGAAAAAAATCTGGCATTTGGAAGTTGCTCCAAAAATTCGGGTTTTCTTATGGTTAGCATGTAAAAATGCCCTCGCTACTAAAGCTAATCTCTACTCGAGACACATCATTCCAAGCCCTTACTGCACCCTCTGTGATCAGCATACTCCTGAGACCATTGAACACCTATTTTTTTACTGTGACTGGACACGTATGATTTGGGAGAATGAAAAAATCAGGATCCACATTTCCCTTACCTCAATCCGGAGATTGGATGCCTGGTTGGTGACCCGTGCAACCCATTGTCTTTCTTCCCCCAGCTTTGAAGAGATTGCTAATATTCTATGGGAGATCTGGCGCCAACGAAATAATGCCACTTTCAGACAGCAAACTCCAAATCCGATCCAAGCTGTGGACAATGCTCTTGCCCAGTACAGGATCTTCAACAGTATTCAACCCCCAAAACCTACGGTTTCACAGAAATCGATTAGTACTGATCATCGCTGGAAACCACCTGATCAAGACTCCATCAAATGCAACATCGATGGGGCTTTCATTCCAGGTAGTCCCCAAGGAGCCATCGCATGTATTTTCAGAAATTCCAAAGGCCAGCTTACCGATGTGTTTACCTGTTCTGTCTTGGCTCGATCGGCGTTTCAAACAGAGATCCTTGCCATGATCCGAGCTCTTCAGCACCTTATCAAGCGGCGGCATCAGCACCATCGAGTTTTGCTTGAATCGGACTGCCTTTCCTTGGTGGAAATCCTCCGAAATAACCAGCCGCATCCATGGCAGGAGAGACACTTTCTTGCCGTTCTCCAAGACCTGCTTTCCCAGTGCCCTAATGTCTCCGTTCAGCACATCTCTCGCGAAGCCAACCTCGCGGCTGACTGGGCCGCCAAAGCCCATCGGGCAAATGGATCTACTTCTAACTGGCTTGTCTTTCCTCCTGTTGTTTTCCAGAACATTATCCTTACCGATGCTGTACTAGCGGGTTGTATGAATATTTTCGTATAATATATCACTTTTTCCGACCCAAAAAAAAAAAAAAAAAAAAAAAAAAAATTTCTGGATGTCATCTCAGCCTTTCCGTCCAAGTATATAATTGGAAGGACGAACATGAACAAACAAATACGAAGTTCAATGACTCAGTTGCATAAAAGAAGTCTCAAGGACTACACCGCACAAATTAAAAAAAAAAAGTTGAAAAACCCTCCATGCCATTATCCTCCTCCTCCCCCACACACAAAAAAAAAAAAAAAAAAAAAGAATCCCATTGAATGTGGCAATTTTGCTAATATGGATAAGGATGAACTCTGGCGACAGTGAGGTTCATTTGTGGCTTGTTTGTTGAAAAGGGAATTCGTGCGCCGACTGGTTGGGCATCTATGCATTTCGAAATCGCTAACAATCTTCTCATAGGCTTACTCTTACATCGAATTTAGTTTTCTTGTTCAGGGGGAGGTCAACTTGGAGTTGTTTATCCTAGACATTGTGCTTCTTTAGTGATGTGCGATGAATCGAACAAATTGGAACCATCGAGTGTGGTAACTCAGTGATAAAGGATACATATTGTTTTAATGAGATCATAAATTAGAGTTAAGTCACGAGTGAATCTCTAACCAGCTTGTGTCTTGGGCATTTATTATTTAAACTTCTCTTCTAAGACATCAGTAGGACGATGGTAATGGGTTCATACACCTATACCATGAGTTTGTGGGTTCGTTAATACTTTTTCACTATTTTTATCTGCTTTCAAGAGAATTACAAGAGGTCACACTAAATTAGATCAAATTTGAGATGTCCCACTTCTTTGGAAAACTTCTAAGTAGTTTCAAAATATATTATTCTTATCAGTGCAAGCCCAATAAGAATATACTAATTGTTGTGAATATCGCGTTTTTTTCACATATGTAGATAAATTTTGGCATGTGATGATCAGGAACATGAAATAAAGATATTGAGATTCGGCAAAAAGGCATAGGTATATCAATTCGATAAACAATCTTCTTACTTTCTTTCATATGCAAGGTATTAAAAAAAATAAAAATCCATGGAAGCTCCATGAAGAAAGTATGTGGAAAACCCTAATTAACCATGGAGAGTATAGAAAGGGAAATATTCATTTCTTAGTAACACCAACATTCTTTAGGAGCAATCGAACAGAAAAACTTATAACTGAGAATCAACCGTGTGGCGGCGTGCATGGCCGAAGCCCCTTTGGACCAGGCCGAGGATGACTTCCACAAACAGAAATCTTGCTTACCGCCATCTTTTCGATATTGCTTCCTTCTGAAAACGAGCAGTTAGTTGGTTAGTCTCCAATTGAGACATTACTATCTTCAAACTTCGAGCTAAAAAAGAACATCATTTGCAAAATGTGAAATTGATTTGTTTTCTATCCCCATTAATCGCTTCTCTCAAAACCGATTGTTCTTAATCGTTATCCAATCAACCCTTGTTTTGTGTGCATGTATAATGACAGTGCTCACCGTTGCTCATCGAGCGGGCGTTGACACCTCTTGAAGAGATAATCGTGTCAGGTGAAAGGACTAGGAAAAGAATGAAAACGAGAGAGGCCTTGGGAAGCATCGTTCTTTCACCAACTGATGTGTGGTCGTACGATGTACTTTTTGAATTTACGATTATACATAGAAGGCACGAGAGTGCTATATATAACAATGTCGACCACATGGAGTCAAAGTCATGCCGTGTATTGGGGTTCAAAAGTCTCGTCTTTGCCCTGACTTTAAAGTTATGCCGTCTATTGTGGTTCAAAAGTCTTGCCACTGACCTCACAAAGTCTCTCCTCTTTTTGCCATGGGAGTCTTTGACGTGCCTCTCTTGGACCAAAATGTCCATTCCACATGAAGGACCAGTAAATCGGTTGCGACTTGCGAGCAAGAATTGCGGGTATCGGGTGTATGGGAGTCGACGTCATCCCTATTATCAGATCATTCAGATCCCACAAAAAGCCAACATTATTTAATAGTTGAGATGGAATGAGTTCACGTACTTCGAGCACGTACAGGAGCTATTCGATTGGGTCCTCCGAGGCTAGTGTTAAACCTGCTTCTCACTTCAACTAATCCGAGTTGTTTTCGGTGTGAGATGACCCGGTCATGCAAGAGCAATTTTAGAAAAGGAAATGAAAAGAAAGGACGAGAGGAAGTCAAGGTCAATGGTAGATTTATCAACTTGATTTTATTGTGGCATCAATAAAAGATCAACTTACTTTTAGACTCCATTTATTTTATAAAAAAAATAAATTATTGGAAAATTATTTTCTTAAAAAGATTGCTTATATCACTTTTAAATTTAAACGGACGAAAATATTTAGACATAAATTGTCCTCCACAATGAAAACATTTCTTATTAACTAATTATTTCAAATTATATAAGCAATTATTCTCAAGAAAAGATTTTTCAAATATTCATTTTCCATTAGACAAAACACACCCTTAGGATAAAATCAATATGTTAAGATTAGTCTACAAAAGTCATGTACTAAAGCTCACTTCCTCAAGAAAACGTGGTAATGGCATTGGTATTCCTGAGCTTTTTCTATTTGTAAATGATTGTTTCTAAACCGTTCTTTTTACAACTGAGTCAAATATATGTTCGGTTATTGTAATGTTTGTCCTTCCGTCATGTTTGGACGGATATACTGATATGGCAATTAAGTAGTCGTTACCTACGTATGTGGCAGCCACACATTGCCAACGAGGTGTATGAAGAATTGGACAAGATGCACTTAATTGTTATTTTAATGGTTTATAGACAGACATTAGTTAGAATAAATACAATAAAATAACTTTCATGTGCTGCGGCCATTATATACGGAAAGATAAAATCCTTACATAAAGGAAGATAAAAAAAAGTTTATCAATTTTGGAAATTCTTGCTTCTCTTGCCAATAGTATAAAAATTGCTTAACTGGTTTTGACCTGATTGAGAGTAATTTTAAGAATTGCTTTGTTGTTAAGAGCTATTTTCCTCATTACGCCCCTGTTAGAGAGGCATTCCATTGCAAATGCTGATCATGGTTAGTAAATAAAGGGATATTGGATAAGTACATTAGAAATCTTAATTTTTTTCATGAAAGTGTAATTGAGTCTTAAAACTTTCAAAAATTGTAGTCAAGTTCTAAAACTTATTAACATATTTCGTTTTTCAAGCTGGGGGAAATTAATGGAAGGATTTGATTGCATGAACCTAATTCAATACCATCATCTCCTTCGGAAGTCCGACTGTCTCGAACATTTTTAATGTCTTTTTTTTACACTCGGCTTCTGCCTTGGAGAACCTGTACGCAGTCTCGCCTACCCCGACTAATTTGCACGAAAGCCACCTTGAAAGTCCTCACAGCCATTGACCAATTTGCTTCCTTGTGAGCAATCGAAGTTTGCCGCCCGACCATTCTGCTTCCACTAGAATTTACAGCCCACGCGACCCATCCGTGGTTCTTGCAGTTGGAGCCAAAATAACAATGTCGTTGGAATTTCAGCAGAGTTGTAGTTCCAATGTATGTAGAACTTAAAAGCAGGAGGTCGCTACAATGCTCGTAGTGTTGGTTTCTGCTGAATTTCTGTGACTGAACATTGGAGCGATTGCGTCATTCCAAAGTGTGGTAATAGAATGAGAAAACTTTGTTTTGAGAGAGGGGATTAGCACTGGTATTAAGCTGCTTCGAGCAACGAGATACCAGATACAGCGTGAGGAATACGAACAGGCAAGGTATAGCGCAAATTAACAATGCAGGTATAGCGCAAATTAAATATGCCCCAAGAGGAGAGAAATGTTGGCTTTCCTCTTTTAAGGTGTGATTAACCAATCGCAGACTTCTACCTACTTCCTACATGTTCCACCAAACCATCAACACCCCTTCGTTAAAGAATCTTCATTCATTTACCGAGAAAATTCTAAATAAGAATTTAAAGTGTTCTCACTTTCTCAAAAGAGGTCCAAAATGGATTTTGTGTCAAATACGGAAAAAGTGGCCGTATTAGTCTAAAAAAGGGGTCTAAGCTCATCAGCTGACCAAATCTTCTAGTCAGTAAAGAGCATTTTCATCCAAAGACAATAATTTTTTCTTCCTTTTCTTCCCTATTTATTGCCTTGAAGATCAAATAAGGACTAAGCATTATGTTACATAAACAAAAGAAAGCATCATACTATTCAAAGTCGAATTCTGCACAAAGTCCGGCCAAAATGCAACAAAAAGAAATTGTCTCCGACAAATTCAATATGCGTCTTCATGGTCCACACTACATTTCTCGAATGCAAAAACTCAGTGGATTTTGCTTGTGTACCTTTTTATTCTTTTTCCTTTTATTTTCTTACCTATTTCTACATTTTTTTTCACCGCCAGGTCTTCTCTTGCTTCTCTTATTATTATTATTATTATTATTATTATTATTATTATTATTATTATTGCTAGTGAGGGTTAGATAGTGCTTGTGAGCCACTGTGACAAGGGTCACGACTCTCGCCCAAATTTGGGGAGGCCATTGTGGCCACAGGAGAGGCTGGCCTTACCCAGACCGATAAAGAGAGTATGGAGTCATCAACCACTACAGAATGTGGGGGAATTGATAAAACAAAATAGAGCGAACATGAATTGAGAATTTCAGAGCGAGAGAGAATGACAACCCAAGAATTTGGGGCAAATTTTTGTTCAAATCAACTAGAGAGAGGGCGAGAGAGATTCGTTCCCTTGTGAAGTTAGGCACCTGATTTTCAAATAGAGCTTTAGGAACGACTCAACCAACGAATACACCTTCAGAGAGAAAGCATTGACCATAGGAGAAAATGAAGGAACCGATGGAGAGAGAGCAAACAAGAATTGAAATTTTCAGAGGAAGGCCACAGAGAGTCGTTCCCTTGTGAAGCCAGATAGATGATTTTGAAATGAAAAGACCATCTAAGCTGTAAAAATGGTCGTCGATGGCGATAGACGAAAAGAGAAGGCATTTCATCTCAGCAAAGCAAGCTAACATTTCTTTTCTTCCTCTTCATCTTCTTCATCTTGCTGGACAAAGAAGATGATGAACATGGAGAAAAGAAGACAAATTGTCCTTGGACGAAAATGCCCTTTACTGGTTGGAAGATTTTGTTGATTGCAAGGTCAAACCCTTCTTTGAGATTGAGGTGGCCACTTTATGCTCTTATTTGAAATAAAATCCAATTTAGAAATTTTTTAGGAAAATGAGAAAACTTTAAGCCTTTATTTGGAATTTTTCCTTCATTAACCATTTATTTGTTCATTGCAAGTCGAGATTGTAAGAGTTCTAGTGACAAAAAATAAAAGAGGTACTTGATTTACCGACCATTAATTGACTCATCAACATCTTAATTTACAAGTGCAATAGATACTTAACGGGAAAAGTATTACAAAAGCCTTAGACCTATTGCCTTGATACCAATTTAGTCACAAACCTTTTAATTAGTCCAATTTAGTCCTAAACCATTTCATATAGGTACCAATTGAGTCCATCCATTCAAGTTAAGCTAAAAATGATTGAGGTGAATGTCGGCCATTTTATGTGATACATTACATGGCACAACTAGTGTTGACGTGGATATTGTTGTTATAACTTTTAATAATTTTATGAATTCCTTTTCTTTTTCTTTTTCTTTTTTCATAGCCTGTGTTGGTCCAACAAAGACCATGGCTAAAAAGGGCAAGCATTGGTGAGGTCACTATCACTAGATTTGGCAAGGCCGACCCTTGTTTGGTGAAGGGTGGCCTTGCTAGGCATTGCCTAGGCGAGGGTTGGCCTTGTCGCACCTTGTTGAGGCCGGCCTAGCCTAGGCAAAGGTTAGCCTCGCTAGATTTGGCAAAGGCGACCTTTTCAGCTCTTGCCGTCACCTAAGCGAGACTTAGTAAGGGTCGCCATCATTGCCAGCATGACTCTTGCCACCCTTGCTCAAGTGATGCCAACCCTCATTGGCACAGGCCATGAAAGGACAAAAAAAAAAAAAAAGAAGAAGAAAATAATTATTAAAAAATATCTATGTCAGTATTAGTCGTGCCATATAATATGGTCAGTGTTCACATTAACAATTCCTTATTTAAAGCGGTCAAATGGACTAAATTAGTACCAATGTAAAAATATTTAGGATTAAATTAATTAAATTAAAAAATTTACGATTGAATTGATATTAATGCAACATATTAATATTTTTTTGGTATTTTTCCTGATATTAAATAGATTAAATAAAATTAGCTTGGTCAATTCGAATTCTATCTTCTAGTTTAACCTCAACCCGTGATCGAACCTGACAAGGATATCCATGTTTGCAACTCATTGTGCTCTTGACAAAACATCAACGTTACGTTGAAATAAAAGTTCAAAATATTTTCTCCGGAGAGGTTTTTGGATATGATAATGCCCTTTCGAGGAGACAAATTAGCCAATACTTTTGTTTTACGATCAGTACAATTGATTAGTCGATTTTTTGAGATTTACTTTTGTGTCCTCGGACTTTAAGAAGTCACGCTAAATGAAAATTGAATTCGAGATCTTACGTTGTCTCTGAAAAACTTTGTCCGCCAAAGCCAAATAAAAATATACAAAATGTTGCGAATATCATCCTTTCACTCAAATAGACTAGACTTGACATGCGGTGATTGGCTTGCATGGTGGATTATGCGACTATCGTGGAGCAGGAAATAAATATATTGAGGCTTGTTGTAGCTTATCGATCTTCACCGGTAGTTATTCAGAAAGTCATGATAAATTATGCTTTCTAACTACTACGTTGAGCTTCTTATTAGTACTTTTCGGAGACGTGGCGAAAAGGCATAGCGATATCGACTCGACAAACAAACCAAACTGAATTCTTTTGCCATTGGCTGTGCATTCAAGGAAATCATTTCAGCTACATGAACAGAAGTATGTGGGAACCCTAATTAACAGTGGAGAGGATCGACAGTGAATTTTATTTCTATTGTTTCCTTAAAACAGCATCGAAAAATGAGGAGCAATCGAACAAAAAGTTTAATAGTCGAGGATCATTTGAAAGCTTCACCAGTGCGGGTCTTTTCTAGCGCCATGCCCGGATCCACTTCCACTAACACCAATCTTCCTCACCGCCATCTCTCCGGATCGGCTTCCACCTGAAAATGTGTGTTTAGTTAGTCTCCAACTCAGACATTATCGTCTTCAAATTTTGAAATCTAAAAGAACATAACTTTCGAAGTGTGAAACCGATCTCTTTTGCATCCCCTATGATCACTTTCCTCGAAAGCAAACCGTTCTTAATCATCACGTCGGCTGTTTATCCGTTCAGCCTGCGAATTGCCTTTTCTCATTTGTTCATGCATCAATAGAGGTTGAAGTGCTTACCGTTGCTCACTGGGCAGGTGGCGGCGGCGACCTTCGAAGAAATGATCACGTAAGACGAAAGGGCTAGGGGAAGAAGGAAGACGAGAGAGGCCTTGTGAAGCATCATTCTCTCTCTTGGAGTGTATGATTTTACGATAGCAGTGTGTACATGCATAGAATCGGTGAGAGTGCTATATATCACAATGTCGACCCAACGGATTTCACGAGCAGCCGTGTACTGGGGTTCAGACGTTTCGTTGTTGGAAGATATGATGCTGATCTGGAGTATATCTTAAGAGATGCAGATAATTTATTTTAGTCAATTTAGGATTAGATCTGATACACATAGATTAAAGGAATATAATCTTTCTTTCTTTATTATTAGACAATTTGTATTATATGGAGATTGACTTTGTACATCAGAACATACCGAAAAGAATACACAGAAAATTTTCCCATGTCTTCTTCTTACAGTTCCTTGTATTCATCTTCTACCTCAGTTTCTTACATGGTATCAGAGCAACCTTTTTCTGCTTCTGCCTCGATTACCTCGTAAGCACACTCCAAATTCCAGACAAGTGTTGCCGAAGGAATCACAGTGTTGATTACCTAAAGTGAGGAACCTCATATGCAAAAAGAGTTAACAGAGGAATCAGTTTTTTTTTTTCAACATGACAAAACTAGAAGATCTTACCTCGTTTTCAGCCGACCAATCTGCATCAGAAGCACCGATGCAACCCATGGGAAATCAAGATTCATCTACTGTCATCTCTGCATCAGAACAACAAATCCAGCAACCGCACATGCAATGGCAGCATCAGGCTCAGGCTAATCCAGGGCAACCCTTCGCGGGCTATCCCTACCAATGGATGCCGTATCCATGGTATCATGGGTCAATTCCCAATGCATCATCGCCTGGCTACCAAAGCAGCGCGCGAGCCGATGGAGATCTACCGACTAGTGATTGGGCAAATCTTGCCATCGGCCCAGAGCAGACGGGCGATTCAATTGGACCGGGTATGGGAACGAATCCCTACCCAGGTTTTCAAAATGCGGGTCACGGTTTTGGCTTGGGCGGTTCGGGTCAAGGCGCAAATCCCTACCCAATTCCTGCACTGAGTCCCTTCCCATATCAGATCTTCGCCACCAGTGGCAAGCCGGAACCTGGTGATCCACTTTACACCACGACGGCCGACGGGCCAGAGCTACGGCTCATCACCCAGCAACTGACCGAGGCCGACAATTATTCAAGCTGGTCGTGTGAATTCCGGCGGGCGTTGGTGACCAAAGAAAAAGATGGGTTTATTGATGGAACAATTCCAATCCCATCCGATGAGCGGCAGGCACGACTATGGAGGAAGTGTAACCAGTTGGTCCGAACATGGATCGGAAACTGTGTTACTTCCGAAGTCGCGGCCGGATTACTGCCACGGAAGACCCAAAACAGATGTGGGAAAATATAAAAGAAATGTACGGGAAATTGGATCGGGTTCGAGTTTTTCACTAACCCAACAGCTTTCAATTGAAACAGGGAAATATGAGCGTAGCCACCATTTACAACAAGATCTCAGCGTTGTGGAATGAATTAGACGCGGTGGAAGAAAAATTAGAAGGACCCGAGTCGACGCTTCAACAATATCGAGCCATCCAGGAATGAGAAAAAGTCACCAGATTTCTCCTTGCCCTAAATGAATCATACCTCTCTTTCCGAATGCAGATACTCACCATGGATCCAACGCCAACCCTCGCTCGGATCTACCGACTTGCAACGCAGGAGGAAAGCCAGCGTCTTGCTGTGCTCGACAACCCCAAAGAAGGAGTCGCACTTGCTGTACACGGCAGTGCTCTCGAGAGAGGAGCAGCAAAAAGGGGGCGAATCGGGCAGAACTTAGGGTTTGTTGAAGATTCTCAAAACGTAAGGAAAGGAGGAGCGAACGACCACGATTCTTCGAGGCGATCTGACGGCTCACGAGGCTCGCACCCACTGATCGGATCCGACGGTCACCGAGGATTCTTCTCAGCAGCATTGGACGGCTCGCATGCGATCTCACTCTCCACAGGATCCGACGGCCCGCGCCCTTTCTTTGCATCCGACGGTCCACAAGAAGCAGCGACCACGCCCTATTTAAAAGGTCTAATTGGACCGCCATATGCTACAACATTAAAAGGAAATTTCAAGGGCAAAGGTAAATTATACTGTGATTATTGCAAACGTCCACATCACACAATTGATAATTGTTGGAAACTACATGGCAAGCTTGGAGAGAAAGGAAAGAAGGATTTTTCAACTGTCTTTCAGGTTACAGGACAACATTAGCCAATTAACCAAGAGCAATATCAAGAACTTATGAAGGCTTTCAAAAAACGGACGATCGACAAGGCTGGAAGCTTCACAGTACTTCATATTGTTTGGCAAATTCAATTTCCAATGATAAGTGGATAATTGATTCTGGGGCTAGTGATCATATTGCCTGTGATAAAAATTTTTTCTCAAAAATCCATAAATTGCCTATTCCAGCTTTAGTACAACTTCCCAATGGTAATTCCACACTTGTGATGATGATTGGCACTGTAAATCTTAGCCCACTCATAACTCTCAAGAACGTATTATACGTTCCTGATTTCAATTTCAATATAATATCAGTGTCTCGAGTTTGTGAAGAAAATTCGTGCCGAGTCCTATTTGATTCTGATAAATGTATATTTCAAGCCCTTTCGACTGGCAGACTGATGGGCTTGGGAAGTATCTCTCAAGGGCTATATTTTTGGATCAAATTTCCCAGCAGTTCACATTTATCATGTGTTGAATTGAATAATTTGTCATTGTGTAATTCTGCTACCAATGATAAAAATCTTGTTAGTCATCAAAGATTGGGCCATAGTGCCTCTATTCCTTATTCTCATTGTCCCATTTGTCCATTGGCAAAGCAAACTCGTACACCTTTTCCAAATAGTGTTTCTCGTGCAAAAAGTCTTTTTTTTTTTCTAATCCATGCTGATATTTGGGGACCTTATCACACACCAAATAGTGATGGTTCTCGATTTTTTCTGACAATTGTGGATGATTTTTCAAGAGCCACATGGGTATTTCTGATGTAGTCTAAAGACCAAGTCTTTCATTATCTGAAAACTTTCTTCTCCCTGTCCAAAAATCAATTTGGGAAGTCTATTCAGCGCATTTGCACTAATAATGGAAGGGAATTCTTCAGCAATGAATGTGAGATTTTTTTCTCCTCAAATGGAATTCTGCATGAGAGCTCATGTATCTATACTCCACAACAAAATGGCATTGTTGAGCGTAAGCACTGGCATTTATTAGAGATATCACGTGCTCTGAAATATCAAGCCTCGATTCCCGAAAATTTTTGGGGAGACTGCATAGTCACAGCTGCTTATATGATTAATCGTATACCGAGTCGGGTGCTTGCTGGCAAAACTCCATATGAAATGCTTTATAGAAGAAAACCGGAAACACATCATTTAAGAGTATTTGGTTGTCTATGCTATGTAACAATGGTAGGACCTCGAGACAAGATGAGTCCTTGAGCCCGCCAGTGCATCTTTATGGGGTATGCCACTTTACAAAAGGGATATAGAGTCTTTGAGCCATCCACTGGAGAATTTTTCATAAGCAGGGACATCGTCTTTCATGAGGAAATATTTCCTTTCCGAGATAAATCGGAACCGTCTACATATTCCGACAGGGACACCGATCATACTCGGTTTATATCAGATGAAGAATCATCTCCTAGCCAAACATATATTCTCACACCTCCAGAACATACATCGGGCATTATAGCACCATCTCCAATTTCTGATGCACATTCCATGGATAACTCTATTGGAAACATAGAAGAAGTTGATGTGACGTCCCCAGGACATGTCAATAATGAAGAAGTGTCACACAATGAGGAGATATCTTCCAGTCCACAGCCCCATATGCCCAGGCGATCAGGACGCACTACTCGTCCACCTACATGGACAAAGGATTATATTTGCACGGCTTCAAAATTATCAGGTACACATTATCTTATCTCCACATATGTATCTTTCCAAAGATTATCACCCGATCATATGTGTTGCATTAGTCAAGTATCTAAGGAACAAGAACCATCTCATTACAATGAGGCTGTCAAAGACCCTCGTTGGCAAGAATCCATGGAAAATGAATTGCATGCCTTGTTAGAAAATCATACATGGGATATCGTCTCATTACCACCAAATCGAAAGCCAATTGGTTGCAAGTGGGTCTACAAGATCAAATATAGAGCCGACGGGTCCATCGAAAGATACGAGGCTCGATTAGTGGCTAAAGGGTTCACTCAGAAAGAAGGTTTTGACTATCACGAAACTTTCTCTCCAGTAGCAAAGGATGTTACAGTTTGTACTTTTTTATCCATTGCCGCATTTCGTGATTGGTCATTACATCAAATGGATGTTCATAATGCATTTCTTCATGGAGATTTAGATGAAGAAATTTATATGGATCTTCCACGGGTTTACGGAGACGGGGGAGTGCAATGTGTGTCGTCTCAGTAAATCCCTTTATGGTCTCAAGCAGACTTCGCAATGCTGGTATGCCAAGTTCACCAAAGTGCACTCACAGCTATGGGCTTCAAACAATCCAAGCATGATTATGCACTTTTCTCATGGACAAAGGTACGTCATCCGTCTACTTAATGATATATGTTGATGACATACTTATCATGGGCAATGATGAGCTTTGTGAAGAACCTTAAAGAAAATCTCAATTCCAAGTTTCATATCAAAGATTTGGGGTCACCGAAATATTTTCTTGGGATTGAGATAGCCCGTTCAGAGTAAGGTATCTCTCTTAGTCAGCGAAAATATGTACTGGAGATTATATCAGAAGCGGGATTATCAGGATGCAAGCCAGCAGTCATCCCTATCGAGCAAAATGTCAAGTTAACCCCTGCAGAATATGATGCAGGACTCCAGTCCACAAGAAATGATCCACTACTCAAGGACTCATCAAGCTATCAGAGGCTAGTTGGGAAACTCATCTATCTCACTATGACGAAACCTGACATTTGTTATGCTGTTCAGACACTCGGTCAATTTATGCATAGCCCAAAACAGTCTCACATGAATGTTGCCTTAAAAGTGGTGAAGTATTTGAAGAAATGTCCGAGACTAGGAATCCTCCTTTCCCGCAATTGCAACATGAAAATGACAGCTTATTGCGATGCGGATTATGCAACTTGTCCTATGAGTCGAAGATCCATCATTGGTTTTTGCATCAAATTTGGGGAATCCTTACTCTCATGGAAGACGAATAAGCAATCTACTGTATCCCCCGTCATCAGCGTAAGTCGAGTATCGATCCATGGCGAAGGCTGTCTGTGAAGTAGTTTGGCTACGGGGCTTGCTTCTAGACCTTGGAGTGAGGGTCGAGGGACCAACTTTGTTATTTTGTGACAATGATTATGCACTTAAGCTTGCTGCAAATCCTGTTTTGCACGAAAGGAAGAAGCACATAGAAGTCGATTGTCACTTCACTCGAGAGAAGATTCAAGAAGGGATAATTGAAACAAGAGGAATCGAAACCATCGAACAGCCCGCTGATATATTTACCAAGCCTTTATGTCGAGACAACATTCATATCTTCTAGGCAAGCTTGGTGTCTTAGATATATACAAGCCACCAGCTTGAGGGGAGTGTTGGAAGATATGATGCTGATCTGAGGTATATCTTAAGAGATGCGAGATCATTTATTTGAGTCAATTTAGGATTAGATCTAATACACATAGATTAAAGGAATATAATCTTTCTTTCTTTATTATTAGACAATTTGTATTATATAGAGATCGACTTTGTACATCAGAACATACCGAAAAGAATACACATAAAATTTTCCCACGTCTTCTTCTTACAGTTCCTTGTATTCATCTTCTACCTCAGTTTCTTACATTCGCCCCCAACCTGACTTTGAAATCCGTGCATCATACGCATAAAGTCTCTCCCTCTCTTTTGACTAGAGGGTCCATTACTTGGTGACGGACCCGGCAGGTTGATCGTGAGCGACGATTGCATGTATGCGATGTTTATGGGCCAATTTCATGCTAATCGTCAAATCATTTGGATCTCACTTGAAGCCCACGCTATTCAATGTATAAGGAGAAATGGGCTCATATACTCCAAGCGCGTACAATTTTTTTTTTCGATTGGGTGCTCTGATTAACCGAAGTTGTTATTGGTGTGAGCTAACTCGGCCTTGCAAGAACGAACTCAGAAAAGAACAATGTAAAAACGGACGAGGTGGAAGTCAAAAGTAGACGGTGAATAAATCAACTTAATTTTATTGTGGTATAAATTAAAGAATCAACTTAATTTTAGAATAATATTGATATATCGTGGCTTCGTTCGTTTCACATAAGATAACTTTTAGGAAAATATTTTTCGGATTCTTTGGTATTGATTTAACACAAAATGAACTAATTAAGAAAAATGTTTTTCGCTATTAGAGAAAAACACCTTCAAAAATTGGGAAAAATGTTTTCCACTTTTCAAAAAAAGTGGAAAACATTTTCCATAACTTTTTCCACCTCACTTTCTTTCACTAGCATATTTTCATTTTTTTTATATTTTCTTTTTCTTTTTAATTCGAATTTTTAATTTTTCTTTTTTTTTTCTATTTGTGCTTTTCTTTCTTTCCTTTTCGGCTTTCTTCTTTTTCTTTCACCTTGGCCAGTCATTGGCCACGGCAAAGGCTAGCAACTAGCCACAAGCCTGCTTGAGACTCACCCTAGGTTGGCAAGGCTTGAACTCACCAAATTCTAGCAAGGTCGAGCCTCATCGGCCTGTGGTGAGGCTCTACCATGCTTGAGCTCACCCGCTAGATCGGGCGAGGCTCAACTCCGATAGAATCTGGCGAACTTGAGTCTCGCTAGCCTGGGTAAGGCTCGAGCTGGCTTGTGGAAGAGAGCTTAAAAGGAAAGAAAGAAAAGGAAAGGTAAAAAAAATTTAAAAAAAATTAATAATTTTATTTTTAAAATATAAAAAAAAATTGAAAATGAGTGCATACAAGAAAAGATTTTTCTTACTAAACGGTAAAAATATGTTCTAGTTCATTTTTAAATTTCACCCGAACATCAGAAAATATAGTTATTTTCTTGAAAAATGGATTTTGGAAAACAATTTTTAGACACCACATTTTCTGCGAAATGATCAAAGCCTAAGATTACTTTACAATAGTCCTATATTGAAGCTCACTTCCTCGTACATTGAAAGAAAAAGGTTATTAAGGCATTGGTGTTCCCAAGCATTTTTTATTTGTGCAATTATATATGTATGTATGTATATTTACAATGGGGTCCTAAACATGTTCGATTGTTGTCCTTTAGTCACATGCTTGGACGAAAATATTATTCTTGAATCAATTCCTCCTCCATCCCTTGGGACAAACAAGGGGTAGTACAAGAATATTCACCTGTCAAATGGCCATTCAGTGCTTGTGTGGCAGCCACATTGTCAATGTGGCTTTTACAGCTTTAGAAAATTAAAAAGATACATGAAGTTAATATTATTGAACAAAAAAGAATTGAAAACACAATATAACAAAGAACCTTCAACAATTGATGATGGCAGATGGCACAGGGGGCCACGAGGTTTAGCCACCCACCCACCTACAAGAACAAAGATCGGCTAGGTCAATTCAAACCGGCCTGAGTATCTCTGTCCAATCCTCTCTCAGCCTGAGGATCTTCATTGAGGTGATTAGAGGCGATGGCACCTATCTAAAACGATAACAATTATGTAACGTTGTTGGAAGATATGATTCACAAGATCGGTATAGATTGTAAATTGATAGATTGTTTCTATCTTAGGAATAAAAAGATTACCGAATATTTAGGAAATGTACACTTTCTTTTATTATTATACTTTTTGTATTTTATATACATCATTGTAGACAGATTACAATAAATGAAAATAGAGGCACAAATTTCCTCTAAAAAAAATTCTTCCCTACATTCCTTGTTTTCTATCTAGTCTTGTGACATGGTATCAGAGCTTGCCTTGAAGTTCTGATTTTACAGTCTCTTCCGCTTCCATTTCGATTGCCGCTCGTGGAACTCCAATCTGCAAAAGAGAGTTGCCATAGGAATCGTTATTTTTGAGAGGGAAGAAATTCATCATCAGGCCTAAAGCACAGAATCTGACCTTGACTTCAGACAACCAACCTGTAGGAGAAGCTACGCCAAAAACACTAGGTATCCAAGACTCGTCTGCTGTTACTTCTGCCCCTCAACAACAATTCAGCCAGGCCTAGGCACAAGCACAGACTCAACACGTGCAATGGCAACCATTCCAGGCTTAGTTTAATATGGGGTAGCCCTTCATGGGCCATCCTTACCAGTGGATACCATATCCATGGTTCCATGGGCCAGGCCCAAATACATCATAGCCAGGAGGCTATCAAAGCAACGTTGGGACTGATGGAGGCCCACCAACTGTCGAAGGGGCAAGCCTAGCCATTGGCCCAAAGCAGATGAGCGGGTCAGCTGGAGCGGGCATGGGAACGAATCCCTACTCGACTTTTCTCAGTGCGGGTCATGCAGGTTAGGGAACCAAACTAAATGGTTCAGGCATGGCAGGAAATCCCTACCTGAATCCCGAACTCGGATTTTTTCCATACCAGATCTTTGTTGCTAGCGGTCGACTGGAGCCTAGCAACCTGCTTCACACAATAAACGCCGACGGACTGAAACTGAAACTCATTAGCAAAGAGTTAACCGGTGCTGACAACTACTCGAGTTGGGCGCGCAAGTTCCGGCTTGCGCTAGTAACAAAAGATAAAGAGGGTTTTCTTGACGGAACAATCCTGATTCCGTCCAACGAGAGAATGGCACGGCTTTGGAAGAAATGCAATCAACTCATCAGGATGTGGATAGGAATTGCATCGCATCCGAAGTCGCGGCCGAACTTCCCCTGACGGAAGATTCAAAACAAATGTGGGAGCATATTAAAGAAATGTATGGAAAGCTCGATCAAGTCAAAATTTTATCGTTAACGCAGCAAATCTCGGAACTTAAACAGGGGAATATGACCATAGCAGCCGTCTACAACAAACTTTCGGCTCTGTGGAATGAGTTGGAAGCAACCGAAGAGAAATTTGACTAGCCCGACCCTATCCTACGGTAGTACAAAGGCATGTGGGAAAGGGAAAAGGCAACAAGGTTTCAGCTTATCCTCAACGAGACTTATCTCTCATTTCGCTCCTAGATCTTGACGATGGAACCCATGCCGAGCCTCGGCCAAATCTACCAACTTGCCATCCAAGAGGAGAATCGGCAAAGGACGGTTGATATTAGGGTTCCCGGGGGAAACGGAATGGCTCTGGCGGCAAGAGGGCATATCCGACCTTCACCGAAGAACGGAGGAAACAGAGGACAGAGGGGAGCGCAATTAGGGTTTTCCGAAGAAAACCCTAGAAGCCTCGATTTTATAGGTCGATCGGACGGTTCACGCTCGCCTCTAATAGTGAGTGGATCTGATGGCTCACGAGGAACAACCTTCATTGGCCGGATGGGTCACGAGGAAACAGCCTCCATGGGTCGGATGTTTCGCGTGGACTTCTCGCAAATGGATTGGACAGCTCATATGGGCCAACTTTGGCCCAAGTCTTGCAGCCCATAAATAGGGCCCCTTCAGTTGTGAGAAATATTGCCCCTAAAGGAAAAGGTAAAATGTATTGTGAATATTGTAGACGTTCGTCATACAATAGAGAATTGCTGGAAGCTACATGGGAAACCCGAAGAAGAAGAAAAAGGGAAATTTTCAATAATTTTTCAGGTATCGGGGCAACCAACAAACAAGACAATTACCCATAATCAATATCAGGAGCTAATTGAAGCCTTAAGGAAATTGGATGCTTATGATAAAACTGGAGGTTTCACAGGTACATCTCATTGTCTGATGAATTCAATTTCGAAGAATGCATGGATTATTGATTTAGGTGCTAGTGACTACATTGTCTGTGATAAGGGTTTTCTTTCCAATATCAAAAATTATATTTTCCCATATTAGTGCAACTCCCAAATGGAAATACCACCCAAGTTGAAATGATTGGCACTATAAATCTTAGTTCCCTCATTGTACTTCGAAATGTGTACTATGTCCCTGATTTCCACTTCAATCTCATGTCAGTATCTCAAGCTTGTGAAGAAAATTACTATCAGATCTTATTCAATTATGATGAATGTTTATTTCAAGCCCTTTCGATTGGGAAACTAATGGGCTTGGGTAGAGTTTTTCAAGGGCTATATTTCTGGATGGATTTTTTGAATAGTCTTCAATTATCTTCTATTGAATCCAATAAATCATTGTGTAACACTGCTATCAATGGTAAGAATTTCCTTAATTATCAAAGATTGGGTCATACTGCTTTGTTTCCTTGTCCTCAATGTCCTATCTGCCCATTAGCAAAACAGACACATGCCCCCTTCCACAATAGTACTTCTCGAGTTAATGGAATTTTTTCATTAATTCACACTGATTTTTAGGGACCTTATCACACTTTGAATCATGATGGGTCTCGGTTTTTTTATCACAATCGTAGATGATTTCTCACGAGTGACATGGATATTCCTAATGCAATAAAAAAAATCAAGTTCTTTCTCACCTAAGGACTTTCCTTGCCCTATCAAAAAATCAATTTGGGAAATCCATTCAACGCATTAGCACTGATAATGGTAGAGAATTCTTTAATGGTGATTGTGCTTCCTTCCTTTCCTTGAATGGGATTTTGCATGAGAGCTCTTGCACATATACACCATAGCAAAATGGAGTTGTTGAACGAAAACACCGTCACCTCTTGGAAGTAGCACGTGCCCTTAAGTTTCAGGCATCTATTCCTGGAAGTTTTTGGGGAGATTATGTTGTCACAGTAGGATATCTGATCAATCGCATGCTATCATGCATTCTAAAAGGGAAAACTCCTTTCGAGATATTGTATGGAAGGAAACCAGATCTGAGTTATCTTAGAGTCTTTAGGTGTCTATGCTACGTGACTATAGTAGGGCACATGGATAAAATGGGACCTCGTGCACGTCAATGCATATTCATGGGGTACCCAAATCTAAAACGAGGATATAGGATTTATGAGCCATCCATAGGAGAATTTCTTGTGAGCAGGGATGTCGTTTTTCATGAAGATATTTTCCCTTTCCGAGACATGAATCATTCACGTCAAGATGAGAGGATAGCTAATAAGCAGTTTCTATTAGAAGAAGATCTTTCTTCAGGAGGATCTTATATTATTGTTTCTCCTCCAAGACATCAAGATTCATCTGCTACACCAACTCCGATATCTATTGAGAATTCTAGGGAACATTCACTTGAAGAACCTACAACAGGAAGGGATTCTTAGATGACGACCCCTCCAGAACCAAACACCACTGAAGGGTCTTCCTTGATCCAACATGAAGAACCTCGGCGATCTGGTCGAGTTAGTCGTCCACCGATTTGGACAAAGGATTATGTATGTGCTTCCTCTGGATCATCAGGTACTCGTTACCCTATCTCTTCTTACATTTCATTCGATAGGCTATCATCAGAACATTTATGTTGCATGAGTCATATCTCTGAGGAACAAAAGCCCTCTAGTTATAATGAAGCAATGCATGATCCACGTTGGCAAAGGGCTATGGAGACAGAGTTACAAGCCCTAATGAACAATCATACTTGGGATGTCGTGCCATTACCTACTCATCACAAACCAATTGGCTGCAAGTGGGTATATAAAATTAAATATAGAGCAAATGGTTCTGTAGAGAGGTACAAGGCCCGGTTGGTAGCCAAAGGCTTTACACAACGATAAGGTTTTGACTACCATGAAACATTTTCTCTAGTAGCCAAAGATGTCACAGTTCGTTCTTTTTTGTTGGTTGCTGCCTTTCGTGACTGGTCATTACATCAAATGAATGTCCATAATGCCTTCTTGCATGGTGATCTGGACAAAGAAATTTACATGGATCTTCCACCAGGATTACGGAGACATGGGGATTTTAAGGTATGTCGTCTCCGCAAATATCTTTATGGACTGAAACAAGCCTCTCGACAATGGTATGCCAAGTTTATTAATTCTCTTACGGCTGCTGGATTCAAACAATCCAAATATGACTATGCCTTATTCACTTGGATGAAAGGTATGTCGTTTATTTACCTTATGATTTATGTTGACGACATACTTATCAAGGGAAATGATGATTTTGCTGTGAAGAAACTAAAAGAATAACTACATTCCACTTTTCATATCAAAGATTAAGGCTCGCCTAAATATTTTATTGGAATTGAGATAGCTCGTTCAGATCAGGGAATCTCACTCAGCCAGCGGAAATTCGTAATGGAGATTATATTAGAAGCAGGACTGTCAAGTTGCAAACCAGCTATTGTTCCCATTGAGCAGAATGCCAAGTTGACTTCTGTTGATTATGACTCTGGCATATCTTCTTCTTATGATGATCCACTATTGAAAGATCCGTCTGGATATTAGAGACTCGTCGGAAAGCTTATATATCTTACTATGACTAGGCCAAACATCTGCTATGTAGTACAGACTCTTAGCCAATTCATGCACAGCCCAAAACAATCTCACTTGAATGCAGCCTTGAAAATTGTGAGATATTTGAAGACATGTCCAAGCTTAAGGATACTCCTTTCTCGGAAATGCAATATGGAAATGACAACTTATTGCGATGCAGATTATGCTACATGTCCCATGAGCAGGAGATCTATTACTGGCTTTTGTATCAAATTTGGGGAATCATTGCTTTCATGGAAGACGAAGAAATAGTCCACTATGTCCTTATCTTCAGCTGAAGCCGAATATCGATCTATGGCCAAAACTGTTTGTGAAATATTTTGGTTAAGGGGTTTGTTTCTGGATCTCGGGGCACAAGTTAAGGAACCGACTACACTCTTCTGTGACAATGATTCAGCACTCAAGCTTGCAGCAAATCCTATAATTCATGAGAAGACAAAACACATAGAGGTCGATTGTCACTTTACTCGAGAGAAGATTGAAGGAGTTATCAAGACAAGAGGGATCAGAACCACGGAGCAACTTGCGGACATTTTCACTAAACCTCTTTTTCAAAGACATCATGCATATCTTCTAAGCAAGCTGGGCGTTTTGGACATATATAAGCCACCAGCTTGAGGGAGAGTGTTAGAAGATATGATTCACAAGATTGGTATAGATTGTAAATTCATATGATTTTATTATTATTTCTTTTTGTATTTTATATACATCATTGTACACATATTACAATCAATAAAAATAGAGGCACAAATTTCCTCTCGAAAATTCTTCCATAGTTCCTCGTTTTCTATCTTGTCTTGTGACAAACACATATATGGATGTGATCTCAGCATTTCCGTCCAAGTAAATAATGGAAGGACAAGCATGAATGTACAAATACGAAGTTCAGTTGCATAAAAAAAAAAAGTCTTAAGGACTGTACTGCGCAAATTGAAAAGTTCAAGAAACCTACGTGCCATTATCCTCCTATCCCCCCTCCCCCGGGGGAAACAAAAAAAGGTCCATTAAAACTGTGAAAATTTGCTAATATAGATAAGGACCATCTCCGGCGACAGTGAGAGGTCCATTTTTGGCTTGTTTGTTGAAAAGGGAATTTGTGAGCCAACTCGTTGGGCATCTATGCATTTTGAAATTGCTGACAAGCTTCTCAAGGTCTACTCTTACATGGGATTTAGTTTTCTTGTTAAGGCGAGGTCAATTTGGAGTTGTTTATCCTAGACAATGTACTTCTTAAGAGATGCAATGAATCAAACAAATTGGAACCATCGAGCGTGGTAACCAACTAATAAAGGAATCATATTATTTTTCACAAGATCACAAATTTGCGTTATTTTACAAGTGGATCTCCAGCCAACTTGTGTCCTGGGCATTAATTATTTAAACTTCTTCTCTTTTAAGACATCAGTAGGACTGTAGTAATGGGTTCATGCACCTATACCACGGGTTAGTGGGTTTGTAGTTTTTTTTCACTATCTTATCTGACTTCAAAAGAATTACAACAGTTCATGTTAACTTAGATCAAATTTGAGATCTCCTGCTTTCTTAGAAAAACATTTAAATACGTTCAAAATATACCGTTCCTATCAATTCAAGCCAAATAAGAATATACAAATTACTGTGGATATCACATTTGTACTTAAATAGATAAGTCTTGGTATGCTGTGATCTGGAGCCTGAAATAAAGATATTCAGATTCGTCGAAAAGGCATAGGTTTGATAAACAATCAATTTACATTTCTTCCATTCGCAGGTTATTCAAAAAAATCATTTGAGCTCCGTAAACAAAAATTTGTGGAAAACTTTAATTAACCGTGGAAAGTATAGAAAACGAATTTTTCATTTCTTGATATCACAACCGAACAGCAAAACTAATAATCGAGAATCACTTGAAAGATTCCCATGGCAGGCATGGGAAGGAGCTTCGAAATGCTACGACGAGGGTGACGTTTACTATCCGACTTGTTTTCACGAACAAAAATTTAACTCATCACCGTCTTTTCGATATTACTTCCTCCTGAAAATGTGCACTTACTATTTAGTTATTTAGTCTCTAATTCAGACATTGTTATCTTCAAACTTCGAATTTTTAGAGTACATCACTTGTAAAATGTGAAATCGGTTTCTTTTGTATCCCCCATCATCACTTCTCTTAGAAGCGATTTTTCTTAATCGTTAAGTCGGCAATTTATCTGGTCAACCCAGGTTTTGTGTTTTCTCATTTTGCATACATGTATAGAGATAGTGCTCACCGTTGCTCATTGGGCGGGCGCCAGTGACTCTTGAAGAGATGATCATGTTGGACGAAAGTACTAAGAAAAGAGGGAAGATGAGAGAGGCCTTGGGAAGCATCATGTGTTCTTTTTACTGTTGTGTGGTTGTAAAATGTATACAGATATAGAAGGAATGAGAATGCTATATATAACAATGTCGACCACATGGAGGTGAAGAAATGCCGCGGATTGCGGTTCAAAAGTTTCTCCGTGGACCGACTTTGGAAATACTGATGAGCATCTTCTTTGAAAGAATCACTTTGCTGGGTGAGCCTTTGACGAGCCTTTCTCGGACCAACCTGGTAGATTGGTCGTGAGCAAGAATTGCATGAACCCAATCAATGCGAACGCACTTCATTCCAATTCTTGGATCATTTGAATCTTATGTGAAACTTATACTGTTCAATGGGCGAAATGGAACGGGCTCACGTCCTCTGGATGTGTACAAGATCTTGCACTTTCTCCGAAAATTTTTGAAGGTACTTTGAAACATGCTGTTTTTGTCAGCTCAAGCCAAACAAAAATATGCAAAATGTCGCAAATATCATCCCTTCACTCAAATAGAATAGACTCGAAATGCGGGGATTGGCTTGCATGGTGGATAATGCGGCACTTGGGAGGGGGAAATAAATATAGAGCTTCACCGTAGCTTAGCGATCTTCACCCGTAGTTATTCATAAAATCATGGTAAAATACGCCTTTTTAACTACTAACTGTGCTTTTTATTAGGAGAACTTTTTGGAGATGTGGCAAAAAGGCATATCGATATCCATTCAACAAACAAACCAAGCTAAATTCTGTTGCCATTGGCTGTGTATTCAAGGAAATCATTTAAGCTCCATCAACAGAAGTGTGTGGAAAACCTTAATTAACCATGGTGTGTATCGAAACTGAATTATATTTGTCTTGTCTCCTTAAAACACCAACGAAAATTAGGATCAATCGAACAGAAAATTTAATATTCGTGGATCAGTTGAAAGCTGACGGTGGGCTTGGACCAAATTGTGAATGCGCATGCGGGGATCTACTTCCACCAACACCAATCTTGCTCACCGCCATCACCCCGGATCTGCTTCCCCCTGAAAACGCGCGTCTATTTAGTCTCCAACTCAGACATTATCGTCTACAAACTTTGATATCTAACAGAACATAACTTTTGAAACCGATCTCTTTTGTACCCCGAAAGCAGACAGTTCTTAATCTTCACGTCGGCTGTTTATCTGTCCAGCCCATGATTTGCATTTTCTCATTCGCGCATGCATCTATAGAGGTTGAAGTGCTTACCGTTGCTAACTGGATGGGCGGCGGCAGCGACCTTTGAAGAGATGATCACGTGAGATGAAAGGGCTAGGAAAAGAAGGAAGACGAGATAGGCCTTGTGAATCATTCTCTCTCTTGGAATGTATGATTCTACGATTACCGTGTGTACATACATAAAATCAGTGAGAGTGCTATATATAACAATGTCGACCCAGTGGAGTTGACGTTCAGCCGTGCATTGTGGTTCAGACGTTACCCCCGCCAACCTGTCTTTGAAAACATGGATGGGCATCATTTCGAAAGATAGTGCATTCTTCATATAAACTCTCTCTCTCTCTCTTTCTCTGTGTGTGACTAAAGGGTGCATTACATCGTGACAGACACGGTAGGTTGATTGTGTGAGTGACAATCCCTCTCTCTCTCTCTCTCTCTCTCTCTCTCTCTCTCTCTCACTTTCTGTGTGTGTGTGTATGTGTGTGTGTGACTGAAGAGTGCATTACATCGTGACAGACACGGTGGGTTGACTGTGTGAGTGACAATCCCATGTATTTGATGTATGTTAGCCAAATTTATGCTAAATTTGGAACCATCGAGCATGGTAACTCAGTGATAAAGGATTTATATTGTTCTTATGAGATCAGAAATTAGAGTTAAGTCACGAGCGAATCTCTAACCAGTTTGTGTCTTGGGCATTTATTATTTAAACTTCTCTTCTAAGACATCAGTAGGACGATGGTAATGGGTTCATACACCTATACCATGAGTTTGTGGGTTCCTTAATACTTTTTTCACTATCTTTATCTGCTTTCAAGAGAATTACAAGAGGTCACGCTATATTAGATCAAATTTGAGATGTCCCACTTACTTTGGAAAACTTCTAAGTAGTTTCAAAATATATATTATTCTTATCAGTGCAAGCCCAATAAGAATATACAAATTGTTGTGAATATCGCGTTATTTTACATATATAGATAAACTTCGGCATGTGGTGATCAGGAACATGAAATAAAGATATTGACATTCGGCAAAAAGGCATAGGTATATCAATTCGATAAACAATCTTTTACATTCTTTCATTTGCAAGGTATTAAAAAAATAAAATCAATGGAGCTCCATGAACAAAGTATGTGGAAAACCCTAATTAACCATGGAGAGTATAGAAAGGGAATTATTCATTTCTTAGTAACACCAACATCTGTTAGGAGCAATCGAACAGAAAAACTTATAACTCAGAATCAACTGTGTGGCGGTGTGCATGGCAGAAGCACCTTTGGACCAGGATGAGGATGACTTCCATAAACAGAAATCTTGCTTACCGCCATCTTTTCGATATTGCTTCATTCTGAAAACGTGCATTTAGTTGGTTAGTCTCCAATCGAACTCAAAAAGAACATCATTTGCAAAATGTGAAATTGATTTGTTTTCTATCCCCATTAATCGCTTCTCTCAAAGCCTTGGGAAGCATCATTCTTTCACCAACTGATGTGTGGTCGTACGATGTACTTTTTGAATTTATGATTATACATAGAAGGCACGAGCGTGCTATACACAACAATGTCGACCCCATGGAGTCAAAGTCATGCCATATTGCCATGTATTGGGGTTCAAAAGTCTCGTCTCTGCCCTGAGTTCAAAGTTATGCCGTCGATTGTGGTTCAAAAGTCTTGCCACTGACCTCACAAAGTCTCTATAACAATTTCGACCACATGGAGTCAAAGTCATGCCGTGTATTGGGGTTCAAAAGTCTCGTCTCTGCCCTGAGTTCAAAGTTATGCCGTCTATTGTGGTTCAAAAGTCTTGCCACTGACCTCACAAAGTCTCTTCTCGTTTTACCATGGGAGTCTTTGACGTGCCTCTCTTGGACCAAAATGTCCATTCCACATGAAGGACCAGTAAATTGGTTGCGACTTGCGAGCAAGAATTACGGGTATCGGGTGCATGGGAGTCCACGTCATCCCTATTATCATATCATTTAGATCCTACAAAAAGCCAACATTATTTAATGGTTGAGATGGAATGAGTTCACGTACTTCGAGCACGTACAGGAGCTATTCGATTGGGTCCTCCGAGGCTAGTGTTAAACCTGCTTCTCACTTCAACTAATCCGAGTTGTTTTCCGTGTGAGATGATCCGGTCATGCAAGAGCAATTTTAGAAAAGGAATGAAAAGAAAGGACGAGAGAAAGTCAAGGTCAATGGTAGATAAATCAACTTGATTTTATTGTGGAATCAATAAAAAAATCGACTTGATTTTAGACTCCATTTATTTTGTAAAAAATAAAATATTTCAAAATTATTTTCTTAAAAAAGATTGCTCATATCACTTTTAAATTTAAACGAACGAAAATATTTAGACATAAATTGTCCTCGACAACGAAAACATTTCTTATTAACTAATTATTTCAAATTATATAAGCAATTATTCTCAAGAAAAGATTTTTCAAATATTCATTTTCCATTAGACAAAACACACCCTTAGGATAAAATCAATATGTTAAGATTAATCTAAGAAAGTCATGTACTAAAGCTCACTTCCTCAAGAAAACGTGGTTATGGCATTGGTATTCCTGAGCTTTTTCTATTTGTAAATGATTGTTTCTAAACCTTTTTTTAACAACTGAGTCAAATATATGTTCGGTTGTTGTAATGTTTGTCCTTCCGTCATGTTTGGAAGGATATACTGATATGGCAATTAAATAGTCGTTACCTACGTATGTGGCAGCCACACATTGCCAACGAGGTGTATGAAGAATTGGACAACATGCACGTAATTGTTATTTTAATGGTTTATAGACAGACATTAGTTAGAATAAATACAATAAAATAACTTTCATGTGCTGCGGCCATTATATACGGAAAGATAAAATCCTTACATAAAGGAAGATAAAAGAAAGTTTATCAATTTTGGAAATTCTTGCTTCTCTTGCCATTAGAATAAAAATTGCTTAACTGCTTTTGATCTGATTGATAGTAATTTTTAGAATTGCTTTGTTGTTAAGAGCTATTTTCCCCATTATGCCCCTGTTAGAGAGGCATTCCATTGCAAATGCTGATCGTGGTTAGTAAATAAAGGGATATTGGATAAGTATACTAGAAGTCTTAAGTTTTGTCATGAAAGTATAATTGAGTCTTAAAACTTTCAAAAATTGTAATCAAGTTCTAAAACTTATTAACATATTTCGTTTTTCAAGTTGGGCGGAATTAATGGAAGGATTTGATTGCATGAACCTAATTCAATACCATCATCTCCTCCGGAAGCCCGACTTCCTCGAACATTCTGAACGTCTTCCTTTTACACTCGGCTTCTGCCTTGGAGAACTTGTACGCAGTCTCGCCTACCCTGACTAATTTGCACGATAACCACCTTGAAAGTCCTCACAGCCAATGACCAATTTGCTTCCTTGTGAGCAATCGAAGTTTGCCGCCCGACCGTTCTGCTTCCACTAGGATTTACAGCCCACCCGACCCATCCGTGGTTCTTGCAGTTGGAGCCAAAATAACAATGTCGTTGGAATTTCTGCAAAGTTTTAGTTCCAATGTATATAGAACTTAAAAGCAAGAGGTCGCTACAATGCTCGTAGTGTTGGTTTCTGCTAAATTTCTGTGACTGAACATTGGAGCGATTGCATCATTCCAAAGTGTGGTAATAGAATGAGAAAACTTTGTTTTGAGAGAGGGGATTAGGACTGGCATTAAACTGCTTCGAGCAACGAGAAACCAGATACAGCGTGAGGAATACGAACAGGCAAGGTATAGCGCAAATTAAATATGCTCCAAGAGGAGAGAAATGTTGGCTTTCCTCTTTTAAGGTGTGATTAACCAATCGCAGACTTCTACGTACTTCCTACATGTTCCACCAAACCATCAACACCCTTTCGTTAAAGAATCTTCATTCATTTACCGGGAAAATTCTAAATAAAGATTTAAAGTGTCCTCACTTTCTCAAAAGAGGTCAAAAATGGATTTTGTGTCAAATAAGGAAAAAAAAGTGGCCATATTAGTCTAAAAAAAAGGGGGGTGTAACCTCATCAGCTGACCAAATCTTCTAGTCAGTAAAGAACATTTTCATCCAAAGACAATAATTTTTTCTTCCTTTTCTTCCCTATTTATTGCCTTGAAGATCAATAAGGACTAAGCATTATGTTACATAAACAAAAGAAAGTATCAACCTATTCAAAGTCGAATTCTGCACAAAGTCTGGCCAAAATGCAACAAAAAGAAATTGTCGCTGACAAATTCAATATGCGTCTTCATGCTCCACACTACATTTCTCAAATGCAAAAACTAAGTGGATTTTGCTTGTGTACCTTTATTCCTTTTCCTTTTATTTTCTTACCCACTTCTACATTTTTTTCACAGCCAGGTCTTCTCTTTGCTTCTCTTCTCTTTTTATTTATTTATTTATTATTATTTTTTATTGTGGCCAGTGAGGGTTAGACAATGCTCATCAGCCACTGTGACGAGGGTCATGGCCCGCCCAAATTTGGGGAGGCCATTGCGGCCACAGGGGAGGCTGGCCTCACCCAGACCGGTAAAGAGAGTATGGAGTCATCGACCACTACAGAATGTGGATAAAAAAAAATAGAGCGAACATGAATTGAGAATTTCAGAGCAAGAGAGAATGACAACCCAAGAATTTGGGGGCAAATTGTTGTTCAAATCAACGAGAGAGAGGGCGAGAGAGATTCGTTCCCCTGTGAAGTTAGGCACCTGATTTTCAAATAGAGCTTCAGCAACGACTCAACCAACGAATACACCTTCAGAGAGAAAGCATTGACCGTAGGAGAAAATGAAGGAACCGATGGAGAGAGTGCAAACAAGAATTGAAATTTTCAGAGGAAGGCCACAGAGAGTCGTTCCCTTGTGAAGCCAGATAGATGATTTTGAAATGAAAAGACCGTCTAAGCTGTAAAAATGGTCGTCGATGGCGATAGACGAAAAGGGAAGGCATTTCATCTCAGCAAAGCAAGCTCACATTTCTTTTCTTCACTCTTCATTTTCTTCATCTTGCTGGACGAAGAAGATGATGAACATGGAGAAAATAAGAAAAATTGTCCTTGGACGAAAATGCCCTTTACTGGTTGGAAGATTTTGTTGATTGGCAAGGTCAAATCCTTCTTTGAGGTTGAGGTGGCCACTTTATGCTCTTATTTGAAATAAGATCTAATTTAGAACTTTTTTAAGGAAAATAAGAGCACTTCAAGGCTTTATTTGAAAATTTTCGTTCATTGACCATTTATTTGTTCATTGCAAGTCGAGCTTGTAAGAGTTCTAGGGACCAAAAATAAAAGAGATAGTTGATTTACCGACTGTTAATTGACTTGTCAACATCTTAATTTACAAGTGCAATAGGTACTTAAGGGGAAAAGTATTACAAAGCTTTAGACCTATGGTCTTGATACCAATTTAGTCATAAACCTTTCAATTAGTTCAATTTAGTCCTAAACCATTTCATATAGGTATCAACTGAGTCCATCCATTCAATTAAAGCTAAAAATGATTGAGGTGGATGTCGACCGTATTACTTGATACATTACATGGCACAACTAGTATTGATGTGGATATTTTTGTTATAAATTTTGATAATTTTTACTTTTCTTTTCTTTTTTTTTCTTTTTTTTCATAGCCTATGTCGGTCTAGCAGAGACCTTGGCTAATAAGGGCAAGTATTAGCGAGGTCACTATCACTGAGATCTGGCAAGGTCGACCCTTCTCTAGCGAAGGGTGGCCTTGCTAGGCATTGCCTAGGTGAGAGTTGGTCTTGTTGAGCCTTGTTGAGGCTGGCCTAGCCTAGGCAAGGGCTAGCCTAGCTAGATTTGGCGACCTTGTCAGCTCTTGCTTTCACTTAAGGGAGACTTAGTGAGGGTCGCCCTCAATGCCAGCATGACCCTCACCACCCTTGCTCAAGCGACACCAACCCTCATTGGCACAAGCCATGAAAGGAAAAAAGAAAAAAGAAAATAATTATTAAAAAAAAAATATCTATGTCAAAGACTAGTCATGTCATATAGGATGGTCGGTGTCCATATTAACAATATTTGATTTAAATTTGTCAAATGGACTAAATTGGTACAAATGTAAAAAAATTTCAGATTAAATTAATTAATAAAAAAAATTAGGATTGGATTGATATCAGTACAACATATTTAATATTTTTTTGGTACCTGATATTGGATTAAATAAAATTAGCTTGGTCAATTCAAATTCTGTCTTCTAGTTTAACCTCAGCCCGTGATCGGACCTGCCAAAGATATCCATGTTTGGAACCCATTGTGCTCTTGACAAAACATCAACGTTATGATGAAATAAAAGTTCAAAATATTTTTTCCGGAGAGGTTTTTGGATATGATAATGCCCTTTCCAGGAGACGAATTAGCCAATACTTTTGTTTTAAAAAAAAATGCAACAATCGATGATGGCGGACATGACGAGGAGGATGGCAGAAACGGCGCGGGGGGCCATGGAATTCAGCCACCCGCCTACGAGGACGGAGATAAGCTACATGTCAATTCGAACCTGCCTGAGTACATCTGCCCAATCCTCTCTGAGTCCGAATGTCTTATCTAAAACGATAACTCTTATGTAATGCAAATCTGGATGTCATCTCAGCCTTCCCGTCCAAGTATATAATGGAAGGACGAGCATGAACAAACAAATACGAAGTTCAATGACCCAGTTGCATAAAAGTGTTAAGAGTATAACACAAGATATGGGTGCTGATAGAAACAGAGGAAAGAAGAAAGAAGACTTCAAGAACAGAGGAAATGAAGACTTCAAGAACAGAGATTACAGAATTCGTAAAATTGATTTACCTTTGAGAAATCGGTTTTCAATTCTCAATTTGTAAAGTCAAACTCTGTTCTTTAATTCAGTTAGTTTGTTAGTACTGTTAAGCTAGTTAGTTTTCATTCAGTTTAGAGTACTTCAGCAGATATAAAAGCTGATAAGAGAAAGGCAGGAGTACGTATCTTCTTATTCATTGAAACAGAGCACTCGTTGAATATAGACAATTTTTACTCTCTGAATCATCTTTCCTTCTTGCTTTCATTCATTGTTCTGTTCATCAAAATCCTTCATGGTATCGAGCAGTCTTCCCTGAGAGTATGAATCCATCTTCTTCTCAATGAAAAGATGATGAATCTATAGCAGATTGAAGCTTCATCGATTGCTATCTTCTGGTATTGATGGTGAGCTGTCTTCCTGAGATGATGAATCCATCTTCTTCTCAATGAAAAGATGATGAATCTACAGCAGATTGAAGCTTCATCAATTGCTGTCTTCTGGTGTTAATGGTGGTATGTACTCGTCATTTGAGAATCTGGAAATCGGTTTTCAATACTAAAGAAGAACAGTGAGTTGTTTCTTCTTCTAAATCAAGTTCATATCATCATCGTAATAGAATCACAACTCGTCCTCTGTTCTGCAAAATCAGTAGGGATTAGTTTCAGTAATAAAGAATCCTCAAGAATCTGAGTGTGAAAATGGCAGCAAGGATGCAGAAGTATCCATTCCCTATTCATGTTAACATCTCAAACTTTGTTACCATCAAATTAGCCGAAGAAAATTTTCTTCTTTGGCAAGCTCGCCATAGGTTTTTAAGAAGTCAAGATCTGTTCGGTTTTGTTAGTGGAGAAAGTCCACCACCTGCCAAATCATTGCAAATTGAAGGAGAAGAACAGGGTACTGAAATTATAAACCCTGATTACAATGATTGGATTAAGACAGATCAACTTGTGTCGTCATGGATTAGTGGTGCTGTCTCAGAGAACATACTTAGCCTAATAATTGGTTTAGATACTGCGTTTGAAGTTTGGCAGACACTACTTAACCGATTCACACAAAAGTCTGTGGCCAGAGAATTTGAGTTAAGAGGGAAGTTGCAAGGATGTCAGAAACGTGATCGAGCTTTGGCTATATATCTTAGGGAATACAAGTCTATCTGTGATCAACTCAAGGCCATAGGGAAACCTGTTGATGAAATAACAAAATTGTTTGGAGTTTTGGAAGGTTTAGGGTCTGAGTATGAAAGTTTTAAGACCACAATATATTGCTTAAAACCACAACCTGAATATGATGAGGTGATATCACATTTGGAGAGATTTGAAGCGAGATTACAGAACTACTCGTCAAATCAGTTTAGTCCTAATTTAGCCTATTATGGCCAAAGGAAAACTGAACTTCTACAAAGAGAAGTTTTTGACAGAGAACCAGCACAAAATGTCGGGTTTGGAGGACCAAGAGGATATATTCGTGGAGGCAGGAGTTATGGAAGAGGACGTCCATTTAATAATCGATATCGCAGCAATGGATATTCTGGTAGAAGTATAAGCTACGACAGAATAATCCAAGTTATGATCAAGGGGAACAACAGTTCAAGCAATTCAACACTATCCCACGGCATTGGTTCTGGTCAAGGTTTTTGACCGTATGCTGGTTCCACACAAAGAAATCCAGATATCAAGACATATCCCTCTAACTCATCAAATCTAACCCTTCATAAAAATCTGCAGGAAAATAGAGTGACAAAACACTCGATTAGAGTGTCGATCTGCAAACGTCCCGACATGATGCTCTTCATTGTTGGTATAGATTCGACAACTCTTATCAAGCTGAGGAAATACCAACAGCACTAGCAGCAATGCATCTTGAAGAACCAGGTGGCATGAATGGTATCCGGTTTCTTGGCGCAACAGCTCACATCACTGCTAATGCTGGTATTCTTCACAATTCCTATAAACACATTGGTAATGATACTGTTATGATTGGTAATGGCTTATGCTTACCTATTACTCATATTGGTGATGCCTTACTACCTACTACAGTGGATACTTTACCTTTGAATGATGTGTTAATTGTTCCAGAAATTAAGAAAAATCTTCTGTCAGTATCAAAATTAACTGATGATTATCCTTGCTCGTTTGTCTTTGACAAAATCGGTGTATATATAAAGGATCACTCATCCAGCAGAATCAAGATGCTCGGAAGGAAAGTTAATGGACTTTACCGAGTAGACCCTCGTGTTACAGAAGTCCTCTTTACTCAAAAACACAGGACAGTTGGAGAAGATGTGTGGCACCAACGTTTAGCCCACACGAACTTGAAGGTCTTGGAGGAAATGAAGAATCAGCAGTTAATTCACTGCAATACAAAGCTGCAGTCTATATGCAGGAGTTGTAAAATAGCTAAGAGCACTGCTTTACCCTTCCCATTATCGATTCTCGTAGCTTCTAGATCCTTAGAACAGATTCATTGTGACATCCGGGGACCTTCTCCATTAATTCATTTCAGCACTTCAAGTATTATGTGATTTTTGTGGACAACTTCTCTCGATTTAGCTGGCTTTATCCGCTAAAACTAAAGTCAGATTTCTATAATGTCTTTCTCATGTTTCAGAAGTTAGTAGAAAATCAGTTTGATTGTAGAATCAAGGTCTTCCAATGTGATGGTGGAGGAGAATTCATCAGCCACAAATTCAAGTCTCATCTACAGAATTGTGGAATTCAACAACGTCATCTGTCCTTACACACCTGAACGAATGGCATATCCGAAAGAAAACATCGACACATTATTGAGATTGGTCTTGCTATGCTTTATCATGCAAGACTTCCTTTAAAGTTTTGGGTTGATGCATTTATAACAGCAAACTACTTGGTTAATCTACTTCCCACTCCAAAGTTACAAATGAAGTCGCCCTACACTATGCTATATCAGCAACAACCAAGTTATGATCATCTCAGGATCTTTGGGTGTGCATGCTATCCATGTCTTAGACCCTATGCACAAAACAAGTTTAAAGATGAAGACAAGGCTGAATGTGATTCTGAACTAGGAGAATCCTGTAAGTGAGCTGCAGTGATGATGTTGTTGTTCTGTAAATGGTTTGTATGTTCAGATAATGTGGATTGTTTGCCTTCTTCATTTGGAGAGTTGAAGAATTGAGCTTCCTTTGTCCACGTTGATACAATTTTTGTATGATGAGGATAGTCTGCTGTCAGTTTCTGAGTAAATGGAAAGAAACTTTCATCAAATACAACATGGCGACTAATGTATATATGACCAGTGGTGGGAATAAGACACCGATATCCCTTATGGCGATCACTGTAACCTAAGAATACACAAGTAAGAGATCTTGGATCAAACTTGTTTTCATGGGCAGCTAAGAAACAATCTACTGTCTCTCGCTCCTCCACTGAAGCCGAATATAGAGCACTTGCCTCGGCTACAGCTGATCTAACTTGGATTAGTTTTGTTCTCCGTGATATTGGCCAACCTTTGCATTCTCCAACTCTTCTCTTCTGTGACAATCAGTCTGCTATCTCACTCACAGCAAATCCTGTTCTCCATGCTCGCACCAAACATATTGAAGTCGACTTCCACTTTGTCCGTGAGAAAGTTTCTTCTGGTTCTCTTCGAGTTCAATATGTTCCGAGCAAATGTCAACTTGCTGACATTTTCACTAAAGCCTTAACACGGCTCACACATTCTACTCTACGGATCAAATTGGGTAGCGGTATACTACCTCCTACCAATTTGAGGGGGGATGTTAAGAGTATAACACAAGATATGGGTGCTGATAGAAACAGAGGAAAGAAGAAAGAAGACTTCAAGAACAGAGGAAATGAAGACTTCAAGAACAGAGATTACAGAATTCGTAAAATTGATTTACCTTTGAGAAATCGGTTTTCAATTCTCAATTTGTAAAGTCAAACTCTGTTCTTTAATTCAGTTAGTTTGTTAGTACTGTTAAGCTAGTTAGTTTTCATTCAGTTTAGAGTACTTCAGCAGATATAAAAGCTGATAAGAGAAAGGCAGAGTACGTATCTTCTTATTCATTGAAACAGAGCACTCAGTTGAATATAGACAATTTTTACTCTCTGAATCATCTTTCCTTCTTGCTTTCATTCATTGTTCTGTTCATCAAAATCCTTCAAAAAGAAGTCTCCGCACAAATTAAAAAAGTTGAAAAACCCACCATGCCATTATCCCACCCCATCTCCCCACACACCCCCCAAAAAAAAAAATCCCATTGAATGTGGCAATTTGCTAATATGGATAAGGATTATCTCTGGCGACAGTGAGAGGTTCATTTGCGGTTCGTTTGTTGAAAAGGGAATTCGTGCGCCGACTGGTTGGGCATCTATGCATTCCGAAATCACTAACAAGCTTCTCATAGGCTTACATCGGATTTTAGTTTTCTTGTTCAGGGAGGTCAAGTTGAATTGTTTATCCTAGACATTGTGCTTCTTAAGTGATGCGATGAATCGAACAAATTGGAACCATTGAGTGTGGTAATTCAGTGATAAAGGATTCATATTGTTTTTATGAGATCAGAAATTAGGGTTAAGTCATGAGTGAATCTCTAACGAGCTTGTGTCTTGGGCATTTATTATATAAACTTCTCTTCTAAGACATTAGTAGGACGGTGGTAATGGGTTCATACACCTATACCATGAGTTTGTGGGTTCGTTAATACTTTTTCACTATCTTTATCTGCTTTGAAGAGAATTACAAGAGGTCACGCTAAATTAGATCAAATTTGAGATGTCCCACTTTCTTTGGAAAACTTCTAAGTAGTTTCAAAATATATTATTCTTATCAGTGCAAGCCCAACAAGAATATACAAATTGTTGTGAATATCGCATTTTTTTTACATATATAGATAAATTTTGGCATGTGGTGATTAGGAACATGAAATAAAGATATTGAGATTCAGCGAAAAGGCATAGGTATATCAATTCGATAAACAATCTTTTTACATTCTTTCATTTGCAAGGTATTAAAAGAAAATCAATGGAGCTCCATGAACAAAGTATGTGGAAAACCCTAATTAACCACGGGGAGTATAGAAAGGGAATTATTCATTTCTTAGTAACACCAACATCTCGTAGGAGCAATCGAACAGAAAAACTTGTAACTGAGAATCAACTGTGTGACGGTGGGCATGGCGCAGCCCCCTTTGGAGCAGGCTGAGGATAACTTCCACAAACAGAAATCTTGCTTACCGCCATCTTTTCGATATTCCTTCCTTCTGAAAACGAGCAGGAGTTGGTTAGTCTCCAATTGAGACATTACTATCTTCAAACTTCGAACTAAAAAAGAACATCATTTGCAAAATGTGAAATCGATTTGTTTTCTATCCCCATTAATCGCTTCTCTCAAAGCCGATTGTTCTTAATCGTTATCCAATCAACCTATGTTTTGTGTGCATGTATAATGACAGTGCTCACCGTTGCTCATCGGGCGGGCGTTGACGCCTCTTGAAGAGATAATCATGTTAGGTGAAAGGACT
Organism: Eucalyptus globulus; assembly: GCA_014182545.1. Taxonomy (NCBI): domain Eukaryota; kingdom Viridiplantae; phylum Streptophyta; class Magnoliopsida; order Myrtales; family Myrtaceae; genus Eucalyptus; species Eucalyptus globulus. The sequence goes on from CM024724.1 coordinate 2,657,161, forward strand.
AGGAAAAGAATGAAGACGAGAGAGGCCTTGGGAAGCTATTTCTTTCACTAACTGATTTGTGGTCGTGCGATGTATTTTTTTGAATTTATGATTATACATAGAAGGAACGAGAGTGCTATATATAACAATGTCGACCACATGGAGTCAAAGTCATACCGTGTATTGGGGTTCAAAATTCTCGTCTCTGCCCTGAGTTCAAAGTTATGCCGTCTATTGTGGTTCAAAAGTCTTGCCACTGACCTCACAAAGTCTCTCCTTGTTTTACCACGGGAGTCTTTGACGTGCCTCTCTCGGACCAAAATGTCCATTCCACATGAAGGACCAGTAAATTGGTTGCGACTTGCGAGCAAGAATTGCGGGTATCGGGTGCATGGGAGTCCACGTCATCCCTATTATCAGATCATCTAGATCCCACAAAAAGCCAACATTATTTAATGGTTGAGATGGAATGAGTTCACGTACTTCGAGCACGTCCAGGAGCCATTCGATTGGGCCCTCCGAGGCTAGTGTTAAACCTGCTTCTCACTTCAACTAATCGAGTTGTTTTCGGTGTGAGATGACCTGGTCATGCAAGAGCAATTTTAGAAAAGGAAATGAAAGGAAGGACGAGAGGAAGTCAAGGTCAATGGTAGATATATCAACTTGATTTTATTGTGGCATAAAAAAAATCAACTTAATTTTAGACTATTTATTTTGTAAAAAATAAATTATTTGAAAATTATTTTCTTAAAAAAGATTGTTTATATCACTCTTAAATTTAAAATAACGAAAATATTTAGACATAAATTGTCATCGACAATAAAAAAATTTCTTATTAACTAATTATTTCAAATTATATTAGTGATTATTCTCAAGAAAAGATTTCTTCAATTATTCATTTCCATTAAACAAACGCACCGTTAGGAAAGTCATGTCCTAAAGCTCACTTCCTGAAGAAAACGTGGTTATAGCATTGGTATTCCTGAGCTTTTTCGATTTGTAAATGATTGTTTCTAAACTTGTTTTTACAACTGGGTCAAAATATGTTCGGTTGTTGTAATGTTTGTCCTTCCGTCATGTTTGGACAGATATGCCATTAAATAGTCGTTACCGTCACCATCGAGGGCAGTCATCGGCAGACAGCGACGGTTGTTGATGCCAATCGGTTGGTTGGCTAGCTGATGGGTGGTGGTGTCAACCGTCATCCACGGTGGGTGCGGTAGCCGGCGACGATGGCGACTGGCGGTGGTGACGGTGGCCGATTGTCAACCAGTCGGTGAGCGGTGGCCTCAATGGTCATCGACAGTGGGCCGTGGCAAGCAGTAGTGGTGGCGATGGCGGTCGGCCGGCGGTCGATTGGCGGCGGCGGGCGGTGGGCGGTGGCGAGAGGTAGGTGATGGCGGCTAGCCAGTGGCTATGGCTAGACAGCAGGGGCAACGACGAAGGGAAGGGGCAGAAAGGAAGAAGAAAAGAAAAAAAAAAGAGAAAAAATAATTTATTTCTAGAAATTGTTCCCGAGAATAAGAAGCTACTTTGTCTTACTTTTTGTTTCTGTTCAAAATCTATTCTCCAGCAACTTTTCTATTCTAGGGAATAGAAAAATCAATTGATGTTACCAAATGGATTTTTTATTTTTTATTTTGTTTCGGGGAATAAAAGAACATAAATTTGGAGGAATAGAAATGTTACTAAACAAGACCTAAGTCTCCAATTCAGATATTGTTATCTTCAAACTTCGAATTCAAAAAGAACTATCATTTGCAAAATGTGAAGTCGATTTCTTTTCTATCCCCTATAATCGCTTCTGTCAAAGCCGATTGTTCTTAATCGTTATCCAATCAACCCATGTTTTGTGTGCATGTATAACGACAATGCTCACTGTTGCTCGTCGGGCGGGCGTCAACACCTCTTGAAAACGTAATCGTGTTATGTGAAAGGACTAGGAAAAGAATGAAGACGAGAGACGCCTTGGGAAGCATCACCCCTTCACTAACTGATGTGTGGTCGTACGATGTACTCTTTGAATTTATGATTATATATAAAAGGAACGAGAGTACTATGTATAACAATGTCTACCGCATGAAGGAAAAGTTATGCCGTGTATTGTGGTTCAAAAGCCTCGCCTCTGACCTGACTTCAAAGTCATGCCGTGTATTGGGGTTCAAAAGTCAAAAGTCTCGTCTCTGACCTGACTTCAAAGTCATGCCGTGTATTGGGGTTCAAAAGTCAAAAGTCTCGTCTCTGACCTGACTTCAAAGTTATGCCGTGTATTGGGGTTCAAAAGTAAAGTCTCGCCTATGACCTCACAAAGTCCCTCGTTCAAATTTGACGAGCCTCTCTTGGACCAAAATGTCCATTCCACATGACGGACCAGTCAACTAGTTGCGACCTGCGAGCAAGAATTGCGGGTATTAGGTACAGGGTAAGGGTGAGCGGTTCCAGGTTCCGGTTCGGTTCCGTCTGGAACCTGGAACCTACTCTTCGGGAGTACAGGGTTCCTCAAAATGAGGAACCCTGGAACTTACCCCAGGAATCGAGAAGCTTGGAACCTATCCTGTCACGGGTTCCAAAGTCGGTTCCGGGTTCCAATAGGTTCCTTTTTTTTTTTTTTTTTTTTGTTATTTTCAGATTTGAATTATAACATATGTGCACGTTACCAAAAACTACAACGTACGCGCACGTTACCAAAAAAACTATAATGTACGTGCACGTTACCAAAAAAAAAAACTATAACATATGCGCATGTTACCAAAAAAAAATATAACGTATGCGCACGTTACCAAAAAAAAACTATAACGTGCACGCACGTTACTAAAAAAAAATATAACATATGCGTACGTTACCAAAAAAAACTATAACGTGCACGCACGTTACTAAAAAAAAATATAACGTATGCGTACGTTACCAAAAAAAACTATAATGTGCGTGTTACTACACGGTAACTTCACATTGACATGTTATCTTGATACATTAACTTCGCACTGCACAACAATAATAGAATATAATTAGAAATTTCAAAATAAATAGCAAACTAGAAAGTAGAAATAAAACACCACTAGAACAAGAATGTCTAGAGGTACAAGTTTTGAAAAAAAATTCGATTAAACCCTTATCTTGGACACGTTGTATTTAAGACCTAGAGGTACAAGTTTCATGAAGAAATCGTAGTCCAATTCGTTCTGGATTAAAAGATAAAATCAATTTACTTTTCCTATTCTCTACTTGCACAGTTTTTGAAACATTTTTGGTTAAATAGGCAAATGAACTAAAAAAATTACGAAATTTAAATATGTTGTAGGGAAGACATGAAGAGTGATATTTTATGCAGAACACATTTCCAAAAGAACCTCATAAAAAATTATATAGTCCACGCATTGCAACTTACAAGATCCGAACACATCAGATTGCACAGTTTTAGAAAAATTTCCGATTAAATACCCAAATGACCTTCAAAAATGATGAAATTTGACTTTGTGATAGCCAAGACCATAAGGTAGATACTTCATGAAAATATCGAAGTCAAATTCGTCCTAGATAATTAAATATAGATGGTTAAAATCCCTGTTTGTAGTACCGTAATTCCAGATCTAGCCATCTCCAAAGGACCACGATTTCACCTATCTATTCTTGTTTTTTTCTCTAAATTTTTTATATGTTGTACCTCAGGATGTCCTTTACAACTTTTGTTAAGAAACCGAAGTGAAATTTCGACAAAAAGGTTGCCTTATAGTCCATGCATTCATCAAGGGTCGGTCCCAAAATCTCCAGATCCAAACTTTCCAAAGAATAACGATTTCACCCACTTATACTTGTTTTTTTTGTCCCAAATTTGAGTATGTTATACTCGAAGAAGTCCTTTACAACTTTTATTTAGAGACTGAAGCCAAAATTTAACTAGAACATCACATACAAGTCACTAAAACATCCAAGGTCGAGCTTTTTCTGCCCTAAGTAACCGGTTCCAGTTCGGGACCGGTTCCGGTTCCAGTTCGAAACAGCTTCCGATTCGAAACCGGTTCGGTTCGGTTCCAGTTCCTAGAAAAAGGAACGGAACCGGAACCGGTCCCCTGGAACCGGGAACCGGCGAACCGGACCCTCCTCGGTTCGGTTCCGGTTCCCTGGCAACCGCGCTCAGCCCTAGTACGGGGTGTCGTTTGCACTACCACCTAAAGGAGATGAATATATTATTATAAACAATTAAAGTCGAATTTAAAACAACCAAGTTCAAGTTCAATATCATGAAAGAATAAAGTTTGATGAAACACTTTGTAGTGATCAGAATTTTGTGCAACGTTTGATGAAGAACTATGCAATGATAAGACTTTACTATATGCAATAAACATAATAAATGAGAGATTAAATGATAGTGAAAATTGCACACGACAATTGTAGTGGTTCAGCTTTTGCAAGCCTATATCCACTCTCCCGTGCTATATACCCTATTGGCTGAATTCCACCATGAAGAACCTATAAGAGGTTATAAGATTTGAGATCTGAACACTCAAGCTCGTGTATAACTCCTCATATACTCTCAACCTCAAAATAATTACGCAATGATGCTCACATAGACAAATGTATTTGATCTCAGAATACTCTTTAGACTTTGGAATAGTAAGCTTCGATTCTCTCGTGTTGCATTTTTCCTTTCAGCTTTGAGACCTCATTTTATGCTCCTCCTATCCAAGGATGCCGAGAATAAAGCTTTCCGGTAGATTCTGCTGCCCATACAACAGTTTGGGTTTTCAGAAGTCAAGTGCTACATCTTGAAAAGAATATTTTGTCTCATGTATATTATTCCAAGAAAGCTGAATTTCTTGAGAGACATTTGAAAGAATTTCCCTTAGAACTCCTTATATATAAGGCAAGAAATCCAATCAATCACCATTAGCAGTTACATGAGGATATTATCTCATTCCTAGCGGTTTGACAAAGTAGATAAGGAAGAAAATAATTATGCCATGACTTGATATCATCTGATCCTATCCCATCATACTTTCAACCTGAAAAATACTTATCATTAAAATCAAAGTCTTTA
>CM024724.1:2662274-2744073 GCA_014182545.1 Eucalyptus globulus
AACACCTGTTTTTGCCAGTGCGCTCCCATTTTTGTCCAAAAGCACAAAGCAAGGAACATATCTAATGTCATAGGAGAAGCTGCAGAAACAGAGACAACCAATTGCATAGCTTGTAATTCTTCGTAGAGGCTACAAAAATAGTAAAATATTTAACTCAAAATGACATAAGACCCAGATAATAAAATGCTTATAAGAAAATGGCAACATCCAATGTACACAGTAGCACCAGGAAACATGAAACAGGGACTTTTATCACATAGAATAAGAAAAAAAAAAACACTAATAATTTTGGATCCAGAATAGGCCTAACAGAAGTGCTTCTCATAGCAAACTCTATTCTAGTTCTGTAGCAATCACAACTATGTACCAGCAAGGAAGCAAACAAAACTTCTGAGTGGGACTATCCATTGCACTTATTCCCTATAGTAGTAGTAATTGCTTAAATAATCGGGCAAAATGCTCCTTTTGAATTTACCACAGGTCCTTTATCCCCCCCCGCCCCCCAAAAAAAAAAAAAAAATTACCAGGTCCATGTTTCAGATTCGGCCAAACAAAGATAAAGCAGGGTCGGGAGAGGGAGGCTTGTTAAAAAATAGATCAGAAACAGAATGATGACAAAGACAGAATATAAAATTGACGATAAGACATGCAAAATTTTCAACGACAACTAAAGTAGAATGATTTCCACAATACTGGCAATCCTCTCCGGAACTTGTAACAGTTAGTGAAATTCTTGGGATAAGGTTTGCAGACAAGAGTGGATTCTGACAAGAAAGATGTTCTCTTGCAAGAGAAAAATCATCTTCGAGATACTGGGGACAGGATGACAGGTTTGAGAAAGACATATCCATTCTATGAAATCTTTTTAGGCCCCCTAAATTGCATCTTGAGGTACCCAACCGATACTGAGGATTTCCACAGATGCACACTACCATATGGAAGGCATTGGCAGGGCATAGCCAAACGTCTGAATGATCTGATGCAATTGACTATAGATGCTAAGCAGTATAGAACTTGGCTAAAGCAATGTGTGGAGAAATGCACGATTGTTCGAGTGGCCTGAATTAGTGTCACAACAGGCAACAGCTCCATCCCCAGTTTCCGCACATCTCCAAAACTAAGAGTAAGCACAAACTCAACCACAATCCTAACCAGAGATTATTCCAGTCCCAAGCCATGTCAAATGGTCGTGCACACACACATACAGCACACAGTACGCGGATACAAACACATAAATGTCTACAAATATTTGAACAGCGTACTCCATCTGTTGCTGAAAGACCTTCCATCACAACATACAAAAGAACCATCCCTCAAAAGAGAATTAACTGTACAAACAATCCTCAAATTCCCAAATCTCAGTAATACCAGATGACAACTTAAAAGACTCGAAAGAGAAGATAGATGAAAGCACCTCAGGAAGCCACATCTCATTCTCTGCATCGGCCATAACAATGTTGAGCCAATCGAATTCGCCCCTCCACCTCCAGAACAAACTTGAGCAGAGAACTACACAGCCTGCACTTGGGCGAGTAGAACTCGATCACAGTGGCTTCCCTTCCGACTGGCAAAGCAGGCAACGCCCTCTGCTCCGCCTCCCTTGCTCTGCAGCACCAAGCCCTTCTTTTGCGACTTCAAGACCTTGCCTTTACCGTTTCCAGCGACTAAGGGCGAGGATTGAGAAGATGGGTCATGAGAAAGAGGTTTAAGGCGGAGACGACGAGATTGAAGCCAGAGAGCCCACGTTCTGCAAAGATTTGAACAACCACGGAGTTTCAAAGCTACAGCCTTTGGGGTCAGTGTCGTTCGGTGGATGTCCCATGGCCACTTCAAGCAAAACTGAGGCTGTTTGGGACCAAGACCCATGAAAGCCTCTGGCCCTCTCCAATGTCGTCTTGCTTCAGCCTGAGCCGCGACTGCTCGGACCCGAATCCAAGTCCGGTCACCGGAGGGGATTCGCGCCGCCGCCGCCGTCCGGGCTCGGTCGAAGGGTCTGATGAGAGGAGCCAAGGCGGCGCCGTCCCCGCCGGTGGCGGTGGCGGTGGCGGTGGCGGTGAGTCGGTGGTTAAAGGGAAGCGAAGGTGAAGCAGCTGCTGGAGAATCGGAGATGGAAAGCGAAGCAGAAATGCAGACAGTCTCTACCTAGTCTTGATGTAGACTATGATTGTCAATTACAGTTTTTCTTTTCAGGGCGGCAAATTTTCTTTTTCCCATTTTAATTTTCATCGAGTAATAATTTCATTTATCAAGCCACTATGTTTGTTTTTTCATGGAATTACAGAAGAATGTAATTCATTTGATTCAACACTATGGATAATTTTTTATCAGGTAAATGTAATTGATCATTATTTTGACATGATCTTTGTATTTATTGTGTTTGATTAGTTATAACTAACCTTAAGGTTATAGAATGAAGGGTCATCTAGAACTATACCAAAATATCAAGAATTACGGACGTATTTTAAGACATAATTCCATATAAAGCCTCCTTAACTTTTAGTAATTTCAAACTCTAAATTAAATTATAACTTATTCTAATTTTAAATTTGACTATGCGTTAAGAAATTACCACTAGTTATATTAAATTTATCAACATCTATTATTTGAATCGCATTTCATCAAGCACCCCCTCACTCTCATAAGAAACAATATCCAACCCCTTGATATTGATGATTTTTGATAAAATTAGTGCCCTTTTTTGAATGTATGAGCAAATTTAAGATTAAAATGAAAGTTGATGAGTTTTTTCTAGATAAAACTAGTTTGGAGTAAAATTAAAATTGGACGAAAGTATGTGTTTTTATTTGAAGGATTTATCCAGTATCTTCATATATCAAGAATTATGAGATTGTCTCTCTCTTATTCAAGTGTAAATTGATTATACCACGTCAATTTTTCACACATCAAATTTCAATTTGCGTCGACACACATATCTGTTTTCATTTGCCGAAATTGAAAATAGAGAGTGACTTGTTTAAAGAAACACTTCCAAATCCAAACTAGATTTTACAAGAGTTACAACCTCAAGGACCGTATTGAGAAAAACAACGCAAGTAGAGGACTGCATCTACAATTTCCTTCTGAGTTGGGGCTAAATTGGAAAAGACAGAGAAATTTCACATAAAGAAAAAACCTTTCCTCTTTACTTCGGGGATGTGCAGGAAAGCGGTGTACACTCCAACCTCTGTTACTGTCGCTCAGGACCGGAGAGTCTTCAGGAGCCGGTGACGGATCTCCATAGCTCCTCCAGAGTCCTCATGGTGAGTTTCGAAGACCCATAAGACCATTAACGTGGTACCCTTTTTTGTCTCCGATGATGTCGTTCGCGTTCTCATCCGCTTTCCGACAACTGCAGGTGGCGGAGAAGCCAGCATTGCCCACTCCGTAGCTTCCGCCCTCGCACGGTCAAGTACGTTCTCGCTGTTCAACACGTCGTTTGGCGATGTGGTTCGTTGCCTTTCGATTCTTAGATGATGTTATTGCCAGTAATGAGTTTAATTCGTTGCCCATGATGAGTTCGCACTAAGTTTCGGGCCTTCTTTTTGTCAAATCTCGATTTTTCATTTCTTGGTGAGTTTGAGAGTGCTTCTAGGTTGCGCTGTGTGGAATGATTTTTATATATTATCTTTTTTATGCACGTGTTACAGATGTCTACGCGGAGGGGAGCACCGAGGTCCATGAGTTCGATGGGGTGTTCTCGGGTTCAATGTGCAGTATAAAGTGACTTCTGTTATTGGCCATGTTTTCGGGTACCTTTTATTTCCACTCTAGAATTTTGAACACAGTGCAAATGCATTGATATCATTTCCACGAGTGTTGGCCTTGACAATGGATCAATCACAGTCTGCAAATCCCTAACTTTGAACTCTAGGTACTGATGAATGAGGTCGATTCAGAGTAAATTGGTTCTATCGATCACACTTACACTGCCCTTCCTTCACATGCAAGATATTTTTGAGGCATTCTTATATTTTCGACACATTCGATGTGGTATTTTGTCTAAACACAATTGTTTGAATTTGTAAAGCTGCTAGTGTCCTACCTAACACCAGATCTTGTGTAGTGATACCATCACTAGCACTGACAGTGAAATTTTTTTAAATTTTAATTCTTTGGTTTGCATGAAGCTCACAGAGGACTTTCTTTTGATTTCTTTTTTGGGTGTGGAATCTAGTTTGGATTTCCCCGCGACTTATCAAGACTGGAAAGCCACTGATCCTTTGGATCTATTTGAGGCTCCAACAGTTAAGACAGAGTCAAACCCAAGGTTTGCCTTTGTCCCTTCTTCAGTTTTCGATTGGTTTCTCTTTTCTTTGTTTTTTCCCCTTTTTCGACATCACTGCATGTTAGTGTGCATATATGTGGATCTAACTATGTTTGGGAAATTGTTTCCTGGTTGAAGAGAATTTTGTGCTTGAGATTACCATAGAATATTGATTTTCCAGATCTCCCAGATGTTTGACACTTTTCACATTGTAGACACCTTCTCCTTTTTAGCGATTTATCACTTTGGGACATTTGTAAGCATGTGCGGTGCACTAGTATATCTGGCTAGTTTTATAGGGGTAAGCTACCTTCGTGATTTATTTCGTTGCTGGTGGAGGTTGTTGGACACGATGAAGTCGTGCAGTAGGTCTATGAACTAAGGAAAAGGAATTCTCATTTGGTGATTGTTGTTTCTGCATAATTCTTGTAGCTCTATTTACAGGTAAAGTAAAGTTTGGGATGCATGTAAAGATATGGTATCTAGTTTGGGATGCATGTAAAGATTGTGTTATCTGGTCCCCTTCTTTCCATCCAAACAAGGTAATATCATTAGAAGGTCATAAATGATGATGTCCGTTTCAGAAATCACCTACAATTAAATGCAGCTATCCTTCACTAGGGATAGCTATCTCAGTATCTTCAAGCTTTTTATTGGTTAATTGCTTAGAAAGATAGGAACTAGAGAGCTTTGTGAAGGAAAAGTGTGTTTTTTTTTTTTAAAGTACCTACTGGAAACTTAATCTTGTTTGTTTTGCTTAACTGTTATGGATTGCCTCTAATCATGGCACCTTCCAGGCAAAGTAATATCATTAGAAGGTCATAAATGATGATTTCGTTTTAGAAATCACCTACAATATAACAATTGAACTTTAAGGCAGTGTTAATAGTTGCAAAATGCTTCTGATTTTAAATATGAAGTAAATGCAGCTATCCTTCACTTAGAGATAGCTATCTCAGTATCTTCATGCTTCTTTATTGGTTAATTTGTTTAGAAAGATAGGAACTAGACAGCTTGTGAAGAAAAGTGTTTTTTTTTCAAGTACCTACTGGAAACTTAATCTTGTTTGTTTCACTTAACTGTTATGGACTGCCTCTAATCATGGCACCTTCCAGGAAAAGTAATATCATTAGAAGGTCATAAATGATGATTTCCGTTTTAGAAATCGCCTACAATATAACGATTGAACTTTGAGGCAGTGTTAGTAGTTGCGAAATGCTTCTGATTTTAAATATGAAGTAAATGCAGCTATCTTTCACTTAGAGATAGCTATCTCAGTATCTTCCAAGCTTCTTCATTGGTTAATTGGTTTAACAAGAAAGGAACTAGAGAGCTTGTGAAGGAAAAGTGTTTTATATAAGCACCTACTGATTACTTAATCTTGTTTATTTCACTAACTGTTATGGATTGCCTCTAATCATGGCACCTAGTTGCCTCTTTGGAGAAACTTTTCTGTGTTTCTTGTAAAGCAGCTCTCAGTTTCAGTTTTCTACAAGGCTGATGTTATGTCTTTTCCTGTGTTTAGGCTCATATTCGGAGGCATCTAAGTCAAGAAGCTCTTGGTTGTGGTTACTTAGTGTTGTGGTTAGATTGCGACCGCGAAGGAGAAAACATATGCTTTGAAGGTAATTTTATATGTTTTAAGCTGCATGATCCATTGTCCTCTCATATGATTGCTAAACAGTGATAGTAGCCTTGCATTGATAACTTATCTTCAAGGCCATGAAAGTGAAGAGGATTCTTGTGACATGCATTAATCCAAGGGCTTCAAGTAACTACATCCCTTTTCTAAGGTAAAGGGTTCAGCATTTTGCTGAGTCCTGCTTCGAAGTGTTGGACAGTCAGTTTTCTGGATGGATTGGTCCACCTGGCCTTGTCTGCTAGTGCTCTTAGAAACCTTTTTTCCCTGCTTCTAAAATCAAGAAGGTACATTGAATGCCACTGAGCTGAGCTGTGTTGTTCATAAAAATACCTCTGTTTCCAAGCACAGTCCAGAGGGAAAACATCTCCCTCTCTCCCCCACTTTTTTTTTTTTTTGGGGGGTGGGGTTTGGGGGAGGGATTTGAGGAGGGATGGTTCGGAATTAGGTTCTTATGCTATTTTCCATAATATGCCGAGCATTATTTTCCTGAATTTCTGGAAAAGCCAAACTACAGTTTAGTGTGCCCTTCTTATTTTTTTCTCTTCCATATAAATCCTAACATGACATAACAGCTGCATTTCTTTTGCTTGTTTTTTCTAATTGTCCTCTTCACCGAATTGTGAAACATAGTGTTGATCTCTTATAGTAATTGTGCAATTCTTTTGACTGTTATTAATTGTGGTAATGTAAGGATCCTGATCGGGAGATGTAGCCAATGATATATGTAGAAGAAAAATGTAGAGGAACAGGGACAAAGTGATTGGATACTTTAAACTGCTCGAGTTATAGTTGTTAGAAAAGGATTTAAGTGCATTTTCCTGATCTAGGGCATCTCTGTCTTAAAATGTGATTTTGTTCTCCAGCAAGAACTCATGAGCTTTGGTTTTATTTCATCTATCTTTCCTGTTCCAGTTATTGAGTGCACTGGCTTTGGTCGAAACAAGGACCGTAGCAAAGTTTATCGTGCTCGGTTTTCTTCTATCTCTGAGAAGGATATTTTGAAGTGTATGGACAACCTTGTTGGAGCCTAACAAGGACGAGGCATTGGCTGTGGATGCTCGTCAACAGATAGATCTCAAAGTGGGTGTCGCATTTACACGCTTCCAAACTGCTTATTTCCAGGGGAAGATATGGGAATCTTGATGCCAGAGTTATTTCGTAGGCTCTCTGTCTCTCCCTCCCCACCCCCTCCCCACTTCTCTCTATCTATCTCTTCCTGTGACTGCCCACCTGCTTGTTAATCTTTCTTATATATATTACTTTACAAATGCAAAGTGAACAGACATGATTATTGAGCAAAACCTACTTAAAATCTGTGTGTGGCTGTTGGGTTGATACTTATTTATCTCTTTTTGTTGTCGGTTCATTTTCACAATATGCATAAACATGAAGTGTATCCATCTATGATCTACAAATGGTACCTAATAGTTTGTGACGTCGATAATTTGTACTTTTGTTGTTAAATTTGGTCTCTTGTATTAACATCCTCATGTTGTGATATAAATCAATTTGAAGTGTCATCTGAAGACCATCTATGTGCTTGCATACTGTTAATTTGCGATGTAATTATGGCTATTAAGTCTGAGCAGCTCTTATACCACAGAAGGTGCTTGGCTCCTTCCATTGGGTCAAGTTTTTTCACTTTGTGAATTTGTGGACCCAATGAAGATTGTTTGCCTAGAAGTACGAGTGATTGACTTATCTTCTTTTTTTTTTTTTTGGCAATTCCACTGTTGCAGACTGCTTATCATTGTGTAGTAATATTGCAAATTACCAACTGGTTCCTAAGTTTTTAAGGAATATATTATTTAATATTCTTGCTTATTTCCAGCTATGGCCAAGTTGGATTCTTTAACTTGTGCTTTTTTGGTTGTTCAGCTATGGGCCATGTCAAACTCCTACGCTTGGGTTTTGTGTCCAACGGTATTTGCAACTTACGACTTTTAAGCCTGAAAAGTTTTGGACCTTGCACCCCTACTAATACATGATGGCTATGAAATTCAGCTGGAATGGGAACGTCAGAAGCTATTTGACTTAGATGTAAGGCAGTCCATGAACAAAGTTTGGAAGAATTCTGTCTCTGCTTTTTTGAAGATTTCATGCTTCACCAATTCCTCTTTCCACATAACACAGGTTGCTACGATGCTCCATAAACTGGTTGTAGGTGATGGAATATTAGAAGTAACTGACATATCTGAAAAACAGGAGAGTAAAAGTCGTCCTTCAGGTCTCAACACTGTGAATCTTCTGAAGGTATATGCTAATCAATATTAGAGATTGGTTGACCATGTTCTATACTCTGCTCTCCGGCCTCTTGGTGTTCAATGTAACAACATCATGTGTCAGATGTATTGTTTCTTGTGATTGCAATGAATTTCAATTTGCTGGTGGGATGGGTCAGAAAGCTGTTTTGATAATGCCAGGACATACTGATAATTTGATCGCATCTCAAAGAATGTGATATATGATATATCTGAAGTATATATTAGAGAATAAGTGTTAATAATAATTTTGGATGTGAAGCGAAGATTTTCTTAATTTCAGTTAGGCTTGTCATAGAATTTAGCATGTATGGAGAAAGGTTTGGGCTTCTGAATTTTATCATATGTAATGTCATTTGAATGTGTATTACTTCTTCATTACAGAAGTATGAACATCTACATATGCTAAATCTTTTTTTTTTTTTTCTTTTGGGGGGGACTCAAGTAATATAGAGGAGCATGTACCTTGTGATGTTGATAAATTTCTACCCTCTTTTCTGTGCCCAAGGATAATTTGGGAGGTTTATGGAACAAAAAGATAAATAAGGAATGCAAGGATGGACATTCTTGTCTTATTCTTGTTGGCATGTTTAAGTGTCACGGAGATAAAACGTCCAGTCATTTTCAGTTTCATATCCAAATGTCCAAAAGTGATTTTTGCTTTTGGAACATTTTTTCTGTGCAACTTTAGTTTCTAGCCCCCATTTGAGTTTGGGTATCTATGCTTGAACTGACCTGAATTTTAAGCTTATTGTTTATTCTCCTTTGGACTACATGTGTCGAATATATAATTTTCTTTCTATTTACTTTGGTCACTTTCAAATGTTAAGGCTTAATTTTCCTTGACGGAGAGTGGTCCAACATTTAAAATCATTGAAAAAAATGAACTTAGGAGTAAAAATTCAGTCTGTAAAATTATGAAGAAAAACGACAAAATTAGTCAGAGTTTGGGAGTCACAAGTGCAAGTTTTACTTATAACTATGTCCTCCATTATTGCAAATAAATGTATCCTTCTAAGCTGAGAAGGAGCAGCGAGATTTTGCCTTCCTTACATAGGATACTTTGAAATGTTGACCATATATGTGTGTGCGTGTATATGTGTTTGTGTCGTTGTACATATGTATATGTTTTGAGTTCAGTGCTATTGTCATCATTGTCTGCACTTGTCCATTTATGCTTGTCTACATAATGAGTTCTGAAAGATATTTGTCATATTCTTGAGACATGACAATCTTTTCTAAGTCATTTAAAAGGTTGCTTCGAGTGCACTGGGCTTTGGACCTCAAACAGCAATGCAATTAGCTGAGAGACTATACACTCAAGGTTTCATCAGGTGGTTCTTGGAACTTTTCTTCTTCTTTTTCCCAATAATTATCCAGTATTTCTGTAATTTTGGCTCAATTGTAGGCTTGTCATGCCTGTGTAATTTCTTCTTCATTTTTTTGGATTTAATTCTGAGCATTAATCATTGATTGTTGAAAATTTCTTGTGAGGGGGCATTGAACTCTTTATTTCTAAAAATCTTTCTCCTTGTGTGATACTTTCAGTTGAGTAGGTTTGGTGTTAAAAATATACCTGCTTGAGTAATTTTGGCTGCCTATTGATTCATCTATTAAATTGTGAATGCTAGTCGGGATGGAAAACTTTGACTCTTAGCCCATAAACATGCATTGTGTTGAGATTCCCATTCAATAGTCAATGTGCAGTATGATGTGCAGCACTTTATGGGACATCCACGTTTTCTTTTATTTGTTTGAAATGTTTGGAAACAATATCCCTTATTATTCTTTTAACATCAGAAGTTAGTCTTCCTTCTAATAGCAAATGGATAATCTAGCTATCCACGCACAGAGAGTACAGCCTACCCTGCTTCGTTTGACTTTAGAAGTACTCTTGCTGCACAAGCAAATAATCCTACTTGGGGTAGTTATGTGGAGAAGCTTCTAGTTGACGGTTATCATAAGCCAAAGTCTGGAACAGATGCTGGTGATCATCCTCCTATAACTCCAGTAAACTCAGCAACTGAGGTTGTGCTTGGGAATGATGCTTGGAGACTGTACCAATATGTTTGCCAACACTTTCTGGGAAGCATCTCTCCTGACCTCAAGTACATTAGGTAAAACATTCATTCCCCATTTTTAAGTACTCTTTTGTCATCTGTTAATATGTATTGGTGGGGTCTTTCTTCTTTGGTTATCAAAACGGATTTAGAATCAGAGTGCATAGTGTTGGGAGTGGAGGCAAAAGGAGAGTTACTGTTTTTGTCTACTTTCTGTTAGCCTTTATTGAATCGCTTTGAAGAAAAATTGGCATGTTGGCTAGGCTATCAATAATTGCCTCTATTTTTTTTTTTTTTTACAAAGAGACAGTACATACATTGAATTATTAGGTAATGGCCCAGAATATGTTTTCTGATCCTTTTTGTTTCCAGGAAGAAAGTCAAATTCACAATTGCAGGAGAATTATTCCATTGTGTTGGACATCATATCACAAACAAAGGGTTTACTTCTATCATGCCATGGTTGGCCATAAATGAGAAAAGTCTGCCTCAATTCACAAAAGGCGAGAAGTTAAAAACTTCAAAAGTGGAGCTGCATGAGGTATTGTTCTATTTGTGCAAAGCATGTTTCCAACTCATATGCGGAGTGTCATTGTGTCTGCCTGTGGCGTGTTGATCAAGATTTTTTTCTGCCCATAAAAGTGCTTTGGTCATAGAATTCTTGTGAGTACAGGCCAAAGGGAAAAGAAAAGAAAAAGAAAAAGAAAAAAACTAGTATACTTGTGAGTGATGTAATGATGCTAGCACCTTCTTTTATGGGTTTTAACTATAATGGATGGACGACTACATTGGTCTCCATATATTATGGGTTGTTTAACAGTTGTTGGGGAGAAAGATCCATTATATTAGTCCAATTTGATTTTCAAGCTAGGTTTACTTGCTTGGAAACCTTTCTTGCCAAGATGTTGCTCTGCCAATTCAAGAGATCTTGCTAGTGTTTTCTATTACATCCTCAACTAAAAAAAAAAAGATTTTTCATATGGATAATATCACTGGAAAAATGTGGCATATACAAAGTGGACTTGAATGGTTTGGCTTTGTGACATAAGCAGACATTAGGTTGGTGGCATTTTCTCCTCCTTTGGTAACGGTGTGTTAGTGCTTGAATTTTTTCATAAGACGATCAGTAGTATGCAACCAAAGCAACATCTATGTGGTGCTCCTAGTTCGATGAGTTTTTGGATTACCAGATTTGAGATGGAGAATACGTGGTTTAGTACTATTAATGAATCAATTAGGAGAATATATTATATTTCTTGTCATATGTCAACCTTACTCAATGATAGGTTTTGGTGCGAGATCAAGAATTGTGATGGCAGCAAATGTAAAGTTGTTCAACAAGTAATTGGAAAATAGAAGTGGGATCTTGATTATATTGGATGAGTTAACTTTATTTTGTCCATTGTTAATTATTTGAATAGGAATGTTCGGGTGAACAAGGCACCACTAGGAATTTCGATTCATATTGTGTGGAAGTATGCAGAGTTGTTTTTCTGGGCTTTATTTCATTGTTTTCCCTTTTTGTCCTCCCTGTTTTCTTTGTTCTTTTTATGGCTCCCAAATGAATGGCAAATTTTTTTTGAAAGAAAAGGATGAAGTTATTCCGTCGACATCTCCAACTAATATAATCTATTTGCTCCTAAGATAACGTCTGAATATTTTAGGGAGAAGAAAACGCACATTGACTTTACTGTTGTTTTTCTGCTCTGTTCTTGTTTTATGGTTTATCTTTTTGGAGTTTTGATGTTGGAGTAGCAAGGAGGCAAATAGTTAATCATATATCCGGTTATATTCAGTGGGGACTGCACTGTTGCAGTAGAAATATGTTAGGCAGTGGTCTCAGCTCAATCTGTTGAGTCTATTAATTTTTGTAAAGTGTGGTTTGTTTGTTATTGATGACCTCTGAGTTCCTATCTTGTTACAGGGGAACACAACTGCCCCTGATTTTCTTAGTGAAAGTGAGCTGATTTCTTTGATGGAGAAGAATGGAATCGGAACTGATGCATCTATCCCTATGCATATCAACAATATTTGCGAACGCAACTATGTACAGGTGGGTGATGTACCATTCCATCTGTTCAGTGGTTCAGAATGTTCAAGTATCAGAGACAAAGAAAGTTCTTTGTTCACACCCAATCTACTTGCAGGTGCAGGCTGGAAGGAAGTTGGCTCCAACTGCCTTAGGTATAAGCTTAATAAGAGGCTACCAATCGATTGATGCTGATCTCTGTCTACCTGACATCCGCAGCTTCATTGAACAACAGATTACTCTTGTTGCGAAGGGTCAAGTGGATCATTCTCATGTTGTGTCTCATGTGCTTCAGCAGTTCAAGCAAAAATTCTTGTACTTTACTAAACAGGTTAGCATTCGGCTTTGATCACTGCATCTTTTGTTCAGTAAATTTCCAGAGAAGGGGCTCAAAATGATCTTATCCGACATTCATGTGGTCTAAGGTTGAAAGTTAAGTCATGTTGATATGTATTGCTTTTTGCCTCCTGAGACTGGAGCTTGTTGCATGAAGTTGTCAGAGTGAGTGAGTGAGTGAGTGAGTGTGTGTGTGTGTGTGTGTGTGTGTGTGTGTGTGTGTGTAGAGTGAGTGAGTGAGTGAGTGAGTGAGTGAGTGAGTGTGTGATATCTAACAAAGGAGCAATGAGATATTATATTGATAATTTGAAGTATTACACGAATATATCAATTGCACCCCCTGGGAGCACTTCAATTAATTTGAAAAAAATGACAAGCAATAAGCTTGGTAATGTTGAGTACAGATTCATGGATACATTTACATCACATCAGAGCAACACAATATTTTGAGGGCAATTCTTTTATTAATCTGCATTTATATCTATTGAAATGTTCATAAGCTTACTGCACATCCAGAAAATGGAAGATATTTAGTTGTTCTTAATCTAAAGTTTGTTCTTCCTCATGTATCCAATGGAAGTGTACTGATAGTGTTTCTGCTAAGTGAAATATATGGCCTGTTTTAACTGGTAATTTCAACTTTTATTATGGATATGACACAGGCACATGATTAAGACCTTACTATTTTATCATTCTTTCCTTGTGGTTATTTCAGATTGGAAACATGGATGTGTTGTTTGAAGCTCAATTTTCTCAACTTGCTGATTCAGGCCGCCCTCTCAGTAGATGTGGCAAGTGCCTCCGATACATGAAGTACATTTCTACTCGGCCACCGCGTCTGTATTGTAATACATGCGAGGAGGTTTATCATCTTCCTCAAAATGGAACAATCAAGGTGAACCTTCATCATCTCATGTTAGTTTGCTTTGTCGAGCTTGGGTAGTTTAAGTGGGTATTGGGATGTAGCTCACTGTTTGACCTGCTTTAATGCAAAGCAGACTTGGATGTTTAAATTTGTGCTGACAAAAGCTTAGAGAAAGTGAAAATTCAGAGTATGAAACTCCTTATTCTCATTTTATGTGTCAGGGTGTCAACTATTCTGATGTGCTCAATTCTGCTGATTTTTGTTTAGCATGTTCATGCCTCTGGATTAACCCTATTCCTTACATTTTCTGCCTTTGAAATGAAGTTGAGTACCTCAACTTGCCAACTGTACTGATGGGAGTAAAATTCCAGTATCTATGGCGAATATTTCTTAGTTGCTTTTGCAACTAGGCCACAAGATGATAGAAGGAAATTGAAGAACTTCATTTTCTCCAATTAGACTTTTATACTCGTCTCACCGATGAACACTGATCAATTTTCTCATCAATCTATTTGTTGCAGCTGTACAAGGAACTCACATGTCCTTTGGACAGCTTTGAACTCTTGATCTTCTCCATGCCTGGTCCTGAAGGCAAATCTTTCCTCTCTGCCCATATTGTTACAACAGTCCACCCTTCGAAGGTATCGATACGCTTTTCGGTGCTGGCAGGATGGGTAACTCTAACAATCCTGGGAAAGGAGCCGGCATGCCATGCTTTCTCTGCCCCCACCCAACATGCCGGCATTCTCTGATAACCCAAGGAGTATGTGCATGCCCAGAATGCAATGGTACCCTCGTACTAGACCCAATCAGCGCCCCAAATTGGAAGCTCTTCTGCAACATGTGCAACTGCCTCGTTCTTCTCCCGCAAGGTGCTCATAGGGTGTCGACTACTCCCGACCGGTGTCCCGATTGTGACTCGATGATCATAGAAGTGGACTTCAATAAGAAGGCAACGCCTTTAGAGGATGGGGCCACGCTGCATAAAGGTTGCATCCTGTGTGATGAGTTGCTTCATTCTCTTGTGGTGGTGAAGCACGGCAAGTCATTTTCTAGACGAGGTGCGAGAGGAAGGGGCCGAGGAATGGGAAGATCTGGGAGGGTGCAGGCCGCGGCAGTTCGAAAATGGTCGATCCTAAGATGTCTTTTCGAGGTTTCTAATGGTTGTTTGTGTCAGCACTAACCAAATCTGATTGACGACCACCTCGATAAGCCATCTGACTTTTTACTTTCATAGTTATTTTCTTTTAGTCGGGCGTATCGAATGCATATAATGCATGGTTTGTTAAATCATAGGTGAGCATTTTAACTGAGGACCAATCGAAGAATGCAGAATGTTCTGTGAATGTGTACATGTGAGTATTGTACAAGAATGATGCTTGATATACGAACAAAAAAAATTGTGTTTTTAACGAAAATGTGAATATCCCTATGAATACGAAGCAGTCAGTTTTTAATTATTCGACTTTTGGCAAACAACAATTAATAACGACAATGGTGATAATAATAACAACAACGAGGGGGTAATGATAGGCCTTTCTTTCTTTCAGTTGGACCGTATTATGAGTGATATCATGCGTTAATGTTGATATCATTTTAGTGCACCACCCTACTTCCAGCATCAACCTATGTTGATCCTTTTCTTTTTGAAATTTTATTTTTCTGATAACATTTCTTTCGGTCTTTTTGGTATTTGTAAAAGTCAGGTAGTAGGTGTCACGTTGGCGATGGATGGCTGCCTCGTAAGCACTGACCAGCCATTTGACTCCCACATTAGTAACTCCGTCCGAGCATCTCAAGAAAGGATCCGAGCATCTGGAGGAGGAGGACTAAAATTGCAACAATGGAACATGTTCGGGGACCCGATTGTGAAAAAACCAAAAAATCTAAGGCTGATATAGCACAAATTGAAAAAGTCCAAGGACCTAATGCCATAATCGCCTTTTATTTTAAATGATGAGGCAGCGAGCTTTATACACGGTTTTTGTTATTCAATCTTAATGTATCAACTTATCCTAACGCGGAATTAACTTAAAAAAGAAGTAAGCTTTGCCCTGATAAAAGTGAACGACAGCTATTATCAGCAAGACGTGAGCTTCGCCAACAGTGCTTTGTACATATTTGTGGACGACAACTCGTACCGGCAAAACATGAGCTTCTCAGAAAGGGACCAAGACAGGCTCGTCAAAAACCACCAAATGAAACGAGACTTCTATATTTACAATGCACTTTCAAAGTCGAGGTTGGCGACGAAACTTATGTATCCCAATGCACGATGGCTCGTCTTCAACTTCATGAGGTAGACATTGTTATATAAAGCACTCTCATTCTCTCTATATTTGTACATGCATCATTATAGAATCGTTACATAGGATGACCCACACATTAACTGGAGAAAGAATGATGCTTCGAAGGGCGTCTCTCGTCTTCCTTCTTCTCCTACTCCTTTCCTCCCACACTGCCATCTCTTCGGAAGTCACCGCCGCCTGCCCAGCGAGTAACGGTAAGCATTGTTATTCTCGATGGATGGATGCAAAATGAGAAAAAAAAACCAGTCATGGGCTGATAAACTGCCAAAGTAATGATTGAGAATAGTCGCTTTTCGGGAAAGTGATTATGGGGGATCCAAAAGAAAACGATTTCACATTGAGGTCATTTTGGATTTGGGTTAATACCTTAAAAAACTCTAAACTGGTATACTTGTGACAAATTTACCCTAAACTATTTTTTTGACCGTAAAAAACCTCAAACTGGTACACCTATGACAAATTTACCTCGATTGACTATAAAAAACCATAAACTGGTACATTTATAACAAATTTACCCCAAACTAATTTATTCGACCACAAAAATCCCCAAACTGATAAATTTGTGACTAGTATACCCTCCGCTAAATTAGATTAATACCACAAAAAAATCACATCAATTTAAGCGTGACAAACAAAGTGTAAAATCCCAAATTGGTATACCGATCAATTGTCACGTGTCATTTAACTTAATAATTTGACAAGAAAATTTAACGAAAACTAACGAAGGGTAAATTTGTCACATGTGTACCGAGTTTAGGGTAAATTTGTCAAAGGTATACCGGTTGGGGTTTTTGGTGGTCAAAAATTAGTTTGGGGTAAATTTGTCACCAGTGTACTTTGGGGTTTTTTAAGGTATTGATCCTTTGGATTTTGAAGTTTGCGAGACAATGTCCAAATTGAAGACGGAAAAATTATTAAAAAAAGTCCTAAATATTTTGCAATTGTGTCAATCCAATCAACGTAAACTTATTTTTTTTTTTTTAATTAATTGAGTTCTAAATTTTTTACAATTGTGCCGGTTCGGTCATTCGACTAAAATTGACCGGCCGGCGTTGATGTGGCTCTCTGGCGGCGGCAACAAATTTTTTATAATATTTTACTTTTTCAAATTATTTTATAAAATTTTAAATCTTTTTTTACCTTTTTTCTCTCTTTCTCTTTTTTCTTTTTCCCTCCTTCCTCCTCCCCCCCTCCTCCCTCCTTCTTGCTTTGGCTCTAGTGACTAGCTAGCCCATGCCGATCATCGAACTGAGATGGCTGGGCTAGCTCATCTCACTATCGCTTGGCGAGCCTCCACTGGATCTGGCGAGGGCTTGCCTCGTTGTTGCTAGGCAAGGGGTGAGGACTTCCTTGTCGTCGGGCAAAGGGTAGCTTGCCCAGCCACTGGTGGGGCAAGCCCTTGCTGGATTTGGTGAGGGCTCGCCTCACCAGCTCGAGCGACGGCAAGGCCCCCCTCGTCGGATTTGCAAGGACTCACCTCGTCGTCGCTTGGGCTAGTGAGTGTTGGAAGATATGATTCAGTAAATTGTATCGATTGTAAATTGATTGTAAATCGTGTCCATTTTAGGACTAGAAAAATAGAAGAATATATAGTTTCCTTTTATTGATTCATCCTCTCTAATTAAATACACAATCGTGTACATATAGCTACAATCAATACAGAACAACATAGAATTTTTCCTCTTAATTCCAATAGATTTTCCCTTCTTTTTCACTTTGTTAGATGGTATAAGAGCCTTGGGTTATGACCTCTTTTTGCTTCCGCTCTGGTTGCCTCATAAAGGAACTCCAATCTCCAGAGGAGTTGCCGTAGGAATCAAAGCTTCGATTGTTTCCAAAAGAACTCAATCTACAAAAGAGTTGCCGAAGGAATCAATTTCTATTCATCATGACAAAGCCAGAAGACCTTACCTCAAAACCAGTCGAGCAATCTACTGGAGATGCTACACCACAAAATCTGGGCAGCCAAGACTCTTCTGTTGTGGTTTTTGAATCAACACAGTAGCAGGGTCAGATCACGCAACACCCACAACATGTGCAATGACAACAATTCAAGGCTCAGTCTAATTTGGGGTTGCCCTTCTCAGGGCCTCCTTACCAGTGGATACCCCATCCATAGTATCAGGGACCGAGCCCGAGTTCATCATTGCCTGGCTACCAAAGCAACGTGCGAACCAATGGAGGCCCACCAACCAATGACGGGGCAAGCTCAACCATCGTCCCGAAGCAAACGGGCGGAACGATTGGACCGAGTATGGGAACGAATCCCTACCCGGGTTTGCACAATGCGGGGCCTACAGTCGGGTCAAACGGGTCGGGTCGGGTCAGAATGCAAATCCCTATCCAAGCTATTTGCCTGGTTTCTTTCCGTACCAATTCCTCGCAGCCAGCGGTTGGCTGGAACCCAGCGACCCGCTTTATACAACAAACAGCGACGGACCGGAACTGAAAATCATCAGCCAACAGTTAACCGGTGTCGACAACTACTGGAGCTGGTTGCGCGAATTCCGTCGAGCACTGATCACGAAGGATAAAGAAGTTTTCATAGACGAGACTTTTCCAATTCCGTCTGACGAAAGAATGGCACGGCTTTGGAAGAGATGTAGCCAGTTAGTCAAGACATGGATTGGAAACTGTATCTCGACTGAAGTCGCGGCCGGACTTTTGCCGATGGAAGACCCAAAAAAAATGTTGGAAAACATAAGGGAGATGTACGGAAAACTCAATCAAGTAAAGATTTTTTTATCTCACACAGCAAATCTCAGATCTGAAACAAGGGAACTCGACAGTTGCTGGGGTTTATAATAAGCTTTCAGTATTGTGGAATGAATTAGAGGCCGCCGAAGAGAAATTCGACTGGCCCGAACACATACAACGACAGTACAAGAACCTGAGAGAGAGGGAGAAGGCGACGAGGTCCAGACGTTTCACTCCCAAATCCTTCCCATGGAGCCTATGCCGAGCCTCGGTCGGATCTATCAACTCGCCGTTTAGGAGGAAAGCCAGCAGAGGACGGCGGACCATGGAAAGGGAGGAGAAGGAATCGTTTTGGCAGCAAGGGGCCACCTCTGTTCCTCATAGAGGAGTACAACAAGAGGAAAAAAGGCGGGGGGTGGATCTAGGATTCTTCGACGAGAACCCTAGACATAACCGAAGGAATCTCAACAGCCCAGATTCTTTTCTCCAATCGGACGGCTCGCGTTTGCTGTTGGGCGCGACTGGATTTGATGGCCCACGAGGATCTCATTTCAGTGGATCGGACGGCTCGCGTGGAATGGCTTTTAATGGGCCAGATGGCCCACGCGGCACCTTCCTCAGTGGACTGGACAATAAGACGTATGGCCCAAATTCGTTCGGCGCAACCTTGGCTCAGGTTTTTCAACCCACGAACAGGCCTTCGTCAGCTGCAAAAAATAGTGGGCCAAAAGGGAAAGGTAAATTATATTGTGATTATTGTAAGCGGCCATACCATACGATGAAAACTACTGGAAATTACATGGAAAACCAGGAGAAAAAGAAAAAGGGAAATTTTCAATAGTTTTTCAGGTATTGGGCCAACAAATGGGAAAATCCATCACCCATGATCAATATTAGGAGCTTATGAAGGCATTGAGGAAATTGGATGCTTCCGATAAAAATTGGAGCTTTATAGGTACATCATATTGTTTGATGAATTCGATTTCACAGAATGCATGGATTATTGATTCAGGTGCTAGTGACCACATAGTCTACAATAAATCTTTCTTTTATGAGGTTAAAAAGTTGTCTTACCCCATATCAGTACAACTTCCAAATGGAAACACCACTAAAGTCACCATGTCTGGCATTGTGAATCTCAGCTCACTTATTACACTTCAAAGTGTGCTATATGTCCCTGATTTCCATTTCAACCTCATATCAGTTTCCCGAGTTTGTGAAGAAAATTCATGTCGCATCTTGTTCCATTATGATAACTACTTCTTTTAGGCCCTTTCGACTGGCAAACTGATGGGCATGAGTAGAGTCAATCAAGGGTTGTATTTTTGGGAGAATTCTCCACAATATTTTAAATTACCTCCTGTTGAACTTAATAAGTCATTGTGTAATACTACTACCAATGATATGAATTTTCTTAATCATCAAAGATTGGGTCACAGTGCATCATTTCCTTGTCCTCAGCGCCCTATTTGCCCCATGGCAAAACAAACTCGTGCTCCTTTCCCTAATAGCACTTCTCGAGCAGATGATATTTTTTCTTTAATACATGCTGATGTTTGGGGGCCCTACCATACTTTGAATCATGATGGGTCCCGGTTTTTTTCTCACAATCGTAAATGATTTCTCCCGTGCGACATGGATATTTCTCATGCAGTCTAAAAATCAGGTTCTTTCGCATCTGAGAACCTTTATATCTCTGTCAAAAACTCAATTTGGGAAAATAATCCGTCGGGTTTGAACTGATAATGGTAGAGAATTCTTCAATAATGAGTGTGCTTCTCTTTTCTCCTTGAATTGAATCTTGCATGAGAGTTCTTGTACTTATACACCACAGCAAAATGGTGTTGTAGAGAGAAAGCATCGCTCCCTTTTAGAAGTTGCATGTGCCCTTAAGTTTCAAGCATCTATTCTTGAAAAATTTTGGGGAAATTGTGTGGTCACGGCAGCATATCTGATCAATCGCATGCCATTTCGCATTCTGAAAGAGAAGACACCTTTTGAGTTATTGTATGGGAAGAAACCAGATCTGAGTCATCTCAGAATCTTTGGGTGTCTATGTTATGTGACTAAAGTGGGACATGAGGATAAAATGGCTCCTCGTGCCCATCAATGCATCTTTATGGGTTATCTAGCTTTGAAAAAGGGATATCGTATTTATGTGCCATCTATAGGAGAATTTCTTGTTAGCAGGGATGTTGTCTTTCATGAGGATATTTTTCCTTTCCATAACCTTGCTCCTTCATCTGAAGATGCAAAGACAACTAATAAGAGATTCTTGGAAAAGGATTTGCCTTCCGGAGGAACACTTATCATTACTTCTCCTCCAAGACCAACTGGAGTCTCACCTCCAACACCTATTGAGACTCCTATGGGTCATTCTATTGAAGAACCTTCTGAAGAGCCAACACAATTAACAGGCAATTCCATAGAAGAACCAGTTCAGTCGATGGACACCTCAGAAGCAAGCCCTAATGAGGAATCGTCTCCAATACAACATGAGTTGCCACGATGTCCTAGTCGCATTACCCGTCTACCGACTTGGACCAAAGACTACATATGTGATTCTTCGAGGTCATCAGGTACTCGTTACCCTATCTTGTCTTATGTTTCATTTGATAGGCTATCACCAGAACATTTATGCTGTATACGCCGTATTTCTGAAGAACGAGAGCCCTCTAGTTATAATGAGGCAAGAGATGATCCTCGTTGGCAAAAGGCCATGGCGACTGAATTACATGCCTTAATAGAAAATCATGCTTGGGATGTCGTACCATTGCCTGCTGATCGGAAACCCATTGGGTGTAAATGGGTGTACAAGATTAAATACAAAGCAGATGGTTCAGTAGAAAGGTACAAGGCCGGATTGGTGGCTAAAGGCTTTACACAACGAGAAGGTTTTGACTACCATGAAACCTTTTCCCCAGTGGCAAAGGATGTCACAGTTCGTTCCTTTCTATCAGTTTCTGCTTTTCGTGATTGGCCATTGCATCAAATGGATGTCCATAATGCTTTTCTGCATGATGACCTGGATGAAAAAATCTACATGGATCTTCCACCAAGATTACGGAGATAGGGGGAGTCTAAGGTGTGTCGTTTCCGCAAATCTCTCTACGGACTAAAGCAGGCCTTTCGACAATGGTACGTCAAGTTCACTAGTGCACTCGTGGTTGCTAGATTCAAACAGTCCAAATATGATTATGCTCTGTTCACCTGGACAAAAGGTATGTCATCTATTTACTTGATGATTTATGTTAATGACATACTTATCATGGGAAATGATGATTCTGCTGTAAAGAGACTTAAAGAGTATCTACATTCCACCTTCCAAATCAAAGATTTAGGGCCACCTAAGTTTTTCCTAGGTATTGAGATAGCTCGTTCAGATCAGGGAATCTCTCTCAGTGATCGGAAATTCGTGATGGAAATTATATTAGAAGCAGGACTATCGGACTGTAAACTGGCTATTATCCCTATTGAGCAAAATGCCAAGCTGACTTCTGTTGACTATGATGCTGGTATATCTTCTTCTTCTGATGATCCATTGCTAGAGGATCCGCTAGGATATGTGGGAAAGCTTATATATCTTACCATGACTAGACCAGACATCTGCTATGCAGTACAAACTCTTAGTTAGTTTATGCACAAGCCAAAACGATCTCACATGAATGTAGCCTTGAAGATTGTGAGATACTTAAAGACATGTCTAGGGTTAAGGATACTCCTTTCTCGAAGATGCAACATGGAAATGACAGCCTATTGCGATGCAGATTATGCCACATGTCCTATGAGCAGGAGATCTATCACTGGCTTCTGTATTAAGTTTGGGGAATCATTGCTTTCATGGAAGACAAAGAAGTAGTCTACTGTGTCCTTATCTTCAGCTGAAGCCAAATATCGATCCATGGCCAAGACAATTTGTGAAATAGTTTGGTTTAGGGGTCTACTTTTGGATCTTGGGGCAAAAGTTAAAGGACCGATTACACTCTTTTGTGACAATGATTCAGCACTCAAACTCGCAGCAAATCCTGTATTACATGAGAGGACAAAGCATATAGAAGTCGATTGCCACTTTACTCGAGAAAAAAATTCAAGAAAGAGTTGTCGAGACAAGAGGAATCAGAACCTCGAAGCAACCCGCAGACATATTCACTAAACCGTTATGCCAGAGACAACATGCATATCTTCTAAACAAGCTTGGCGTCTTGGACATATACAGGCCACCAGCTTGAGGGGGAGTGTTGAAAGATATGATTCAGTAAATCGTATTGATTGTAAATTGATTGTAAATCGTGTCTATTTTAGGACTAGAAAAATAGAAGAATATCTAGTTTCCTTTTATTGATTCATCCTCTGTAATTAAATACACAATCTTGTACATAGAGCTACAATCAATACGAACAACACCGAATTTTCCTCTCAATTCCAATAGATTTTCCCTTCTTTTTCACTTTGTTACAATGAGGGGGGCCTCGCCGTCGCTCGAGCTACTGAGGCAACCCTCGCTAGTGGCTGGGGGAGCTCCCCTTCGCCAAGTGATAGCAAGGGAGTCCTCGCCCCTCGCTGTCATTGGGTTGGTGAGGCAAGCTCGCGTGATCGCCTTAGTTTAGTGACTGGCGAGGGTTGGTTGGTCATTGGAGCCAAAGGAAGGAGGGAGGAGGGGGGAGGAGGAAGGAGGAGGGAGGAAAAAACAGAAAGAAAAAAAAAGTAAAAAAGATTAAAAATTAATAAAATAATTTGAAAAAATCAGATATTATTGAAAAATTTGTAGTTAGAGGTCACGTCAGCACCAACTGGCTAATTTTGGTTGGAAGGACTGAATTGACACAGTCGTAAACGGTTTAGGATTCAATTGGCAAAAAAAAAAAAGAAATTATAATTGAATTGGTATAATTGTAGAAGGTTTAGGATTTTTTTGGTAATTCTTCCAAGATTGACTAAGTGCACGTTTTTAGGAGGAAGCAATATCGAAAAGATGGCGGTGAGCAAGATCGCTGTTAATGGAAGTAAATCTAAGCCGGACGGGAAACATAACCCTTAGCATAGCCTTTCGAAGCTCCTTCCTCAGAGGCCATGCCTGCCATGGGGAATCTTTCAAGTGATTCTCGATTATTAGTTTCTCTGTTCGGTTGCTCCTAATATTTGTTGGTGTTATTAAGATGAATAATTCTTTTTCTATACCCTTCATGGTTAATTAGGGTTTTCCAGATACTTTTGTTCATGGAGCTCAAATGATTTCTTTGAATCCATTAGGAATGGGAAAAGATTTAAATTGATCGTCCATTGAATTAATATCCCTATTACTTTTTCCCCAAACCTCACTTTATTTATTTCATGCTCCAGCAATACCATATTATGCACAGCGCAACCCAATTACCGCATTCCAATTCTTATCTATTCGAGTGCATATATGATAATTACAACATTTTGTATGTTTTGATTTGGCTTTCACTGATTGTAATGGCATTTAAATTTTTTCTTTTCAGAGGAAGCAAGAGATCTGAACTTTAATCTTACTTAGCACGAACTCTTGTACTTCTCTTGAAATTTGATGATAAGAAAGCGAAAAAAGTGTCGTGTTTTTTTTACTCCATCTTTCACTGTCATAGTGAATCCAGAGACTTAGAGCACACACGAAGTCAGTGGAAAAAATTTTAAGAGTTGAAAAATCGCTCCCCTTCAAAGGGAGACTACTTGCAATGCCTTGGAAAAGGTAAAATGATCATAGAAAAGAGGGAACATAACAGAGACTCAAGCAAAACAATGTTTTCAAATTTAACCGCATGAGAAGCTTTCTGGGGGCTTTTTTTAATAACCCATAAGGCAAAATCTAAGGCAAAATGGAGAAGAGAGAGAGAGAGAGAGAGAGAGAGAGAGAGAGAGAGAGAGAGATAATGAGTCAATGATGGTGAGAGGGTCAGAGGATTGAAGAAGAGAGAAAGAGGAATTTTTTTAATGTTGTGCGGAAATATTGAGGACTGGGACTCTCTAGGGAAGAAAAACCTAATAAAAGGAGAGACATCACGTTTGACCAAGGAGAAGTAACCCAGAAAATATTATGAAAGAGAGTGGAAAAATGGTGACCCAGAAAATATTAACAAACCCACTAACCGATAGTATAGGTGTGCGAGAATATTATCGTGGTCCTATCCGCGAGTTAAAAGGCAAGAAGTTTCTCCACATTATTAACAATTGCCCATGGCACAAGCTGACTAGGGATCTGCTCACAGCCTAACTTAAATTTGTGATCTTTCGGAAATAATATGACTCCTTTATCATTGGGTTATCATGCTCGATAATTTCAGTTTGTTCGTTTTATCGCATCTCTTAAGCAGTGCGTTGTCTAGGATAAACTCCGACTTGATCTTCATTTAAGAAGAAAAATTAAGTCCGATGTAAGAGTAGATCTATAAGAAGCTTGTCAGTGATTTCTAAATGCATAGTTGCCCAACCAATTGATGCATGAATTCCCATTTTTTGACAAACATGCCACAAACGGACCTTCCACTTTCTCGGTAGTAAATCCTTACTTTTATTAGCAAAATGTCACACTTAATGGATTGTTTCTTTGATAGATGGCATGGAGGGTTCTTGAAATTTTGCAATCTGCGTAGTTTAGTCCTTAGACCCACCAGCTAGTGGCCAGGTCTGTGGTCTTCCGCACCATTTTCGCCATCATCCTCATTTGAAGTTTCATTTTTATTTTTTGTTGCATAATTATTATATTTTTCCAAAGATCAACTTACGTCAATTTAATTTTAAAAATTAATAAAAACCATGTGTGCACTATTGGAGAAAATATTTTTCAATGGGAAAGCAATTCTAAAAAATTGCTCCCAATAAGATCAAGACCAGTCATGAAATTTTTACACTCTTGGCAAAGTACAACGAGAGTTTCTAAAGTTGACAAACTCATTAAATCTTTCTTAATATAGGATGTTATCTTCATGTATAAAGGCCCTAGCTCAGGAAATATTTTCTATAACATTTATTCTAGCTAATATCTCTTTAGAAATCAATAGCTACCTTGTACCTTAGATCCATATAAGAAATAAAAGTAAAGGGCATCTTGTCCATTTCTTCATGGTATTAGAGCCTATTATTCACAAGCATATCTTTAAATTTTTTTTAATGGCAAACAAATCCTCAAACACCGACACTCCTATGATAGTCACTGGCCTCTCTTCAAATAATGCAACATTGCTGGTGTTGATTAATGTAGTTGTGGAACTACCCCTCAAGCTAACGCTCCTGAACTATCCCTTCTGGTTAGCTCAGATTAATTCTTTGCTCCTAGGTTACGATTCAGTGGGATAACTAGATGGAATCATATTGTGTCATTCCAACACCATTACTACCGATGGCAAAACAACTACCAATCCATCTTATTCTCATTGGGTATGCCAAGATAAACTATTCCTTCACGCAATCATGACTTCCACTTCGGGCTTGATCATGCCTCTTCATTACTTCTACCAAGCAGCACACAAGGCTTGGAACAAATTTTCACATCTCTTTGCCAACAAAACATGTTCAAGTGTCGTCAATCTCAAGGAGCATCTAATCCTCACAAAACACGACACCCGATCAGTAGTTTAAAAGTCTTCAAAGAAATTGTTCATAAACTTGCCATCATCAACTCTCCCATTAGCGATGATAATTTGATCATACATGTTCTAAATGGGCCCAACTTCAAATTCAAGGAAATTTCTATCGTCATCAATGCACGTGAATTACTCATTTCCTTCGAGGAACTCCATAATAAGCTTGTCAATTTCGAGCAATATCTACAAAGGAAAGAGAATTAGTGTCAATTAACTTGTGTCACCATAAATCTTGCCAAGAGATTTTCTCACAGAAATACTAGCAAGTATCCTATTTCGAATCGAGGGTCAAACTCCTCCCAGTAAACTCAAAATCTCATTGGCGAATAAGCAACAATTATGATCATAATTGGCCCATTAAAAAATAACGAGTTCAATGCCAATTATGAGAATGAGATGCCTCTCAACCAAGCAATGCTATCAGGCCAAACAATTACTCCTCTCCTCCTAGTGCAAACTGCACATGTTGTCTCACCAAGCCAAGCAAGGATGGCTCATGGACTTTGGAGCATCTCATCATGTCACTTCAAGTCTGAAAAATCTCTCTCTACATTTTAATCATGAAGGCATGGACACAATTGTTATTGGTGATGATTCGAGTTTGCAAATAACATACACAGGAGCATTAAACTTTCCTCACCCACTGTTTCATATTAATTGTTAGATATTTTGTGTGTTCTTGATATTAGTAGAAACTTGATATTTGTTTTAAGTTTTGTAAGACTAACCAAACGTCCATAGAATTTTTTTTCCAACTAATTTTTTGGTGACATATCTGCGCATGGAGGCGACTTTCACTCAAAGTCTCAATAACAATGTTGTCTATGAACTTCCATCCTCGCTCCATGCCACTCATGCACTACCCTCCGCTATGATTGGTGTTTGTGCATCTTCCAGTGATTTACATTGACATCTTGGTCATCCCTTTCATCAAATCTTAGCGTTCCTTTTAAAATCGAAGTCAATTCCTTCCCTTTCCAAGCCATATTCTAGATTTTTGTGCACGTCATGTGAGTGTAATAAAAGTCATAGACTTCCATTTGGTGCTTCTACATTGTCTAGCCGGCAACTTTTTCAAATTCATTTACAGTAATTTTTGGGATAGAGAATGATAATCAATCAAAAAATAGATATGGTGTGGATTTCCTTAGCTATTTGATGGTGTGCTTCTATTAGACAATAATAGATATAAGTAGAGAGATAGAGAATGATGCACCTAGTGCTTTATAGTGGTTCAACTTGATGTAAACCTACATCTACTCTCTCAGACAAACAATCTACTAGTTAGATTTCACTAGAAATCTTTGAGTAGTTATAGTAGTGTGTGCCGCTTATACTCAAGCACTTCATCATGAACCTAATGTTGCCTATACCAAAGTGTATAGATCTCAATATCTCACACTTAACAACAAACTATAACACTGATACACTTCTTAGGAGATTACACTTTTAGTTCACTCAAAACACAGTATGAGGATGTAAAACTTCCTCTGTTAATGGATTGTTCGTCACTTTTGATCTCATTGCTTATTCGACATCTGTTGATCTCCTTATGTCCTCTTTGGTATCCAATCTTCTGATTGGATAATATTTAAGGCTACGTATAGTCGTTTGGAATTTTAATCAGGATAATACTAGATATGATATAATATAAATTGAAGGAATTTTACTATATTTTATCCATTGTTTGGTAAATTGTGGTAATAAATTCAAATATATTCACTTCATGTTATGCATATTGTTTGGTATAAACAACTAATCACTTATATGAACTGAAGTTGCACAAATAAAGATGGTGAAAATCTCTTGCGATATTTTTTGCCTACTCTATTTTCATTTGCTTATTTTATTTTATTTTATACTTTTTAAAATATTTTATTTTTAAATTTATTTTTTTCCTTCTATCATCCTCTAATTATTATTTATTATATAATAAATTGTACTAATATTCCTAAAACATTATATATTAAATTTATATTATAAGATAGAATCAAATTTGTATATATAAACAAAAATAAGACATAAATTTTAAAAAACTAAATTGTTGTTACTTTTTTATATTTTGAATTTCCTACACTAGAATTTGAATATTATTTATATTAAAATATATTTTTATTTTTATTAATTTAAGAAATTTGATTTTTGAGAAAAGTAACTTTCCTATTATGGATATTAGCCTATTCATCTTTATCTCAACTCCTCCATAGGATAATTTTATCTGGATTATATTCTTTTTATATTTGATTTTATCTTGATTTGAGTAGGCACCAAATGTAAGATATGATAAATTTTTATTATATCCTAAATTTTATCTTGGTTGCCAAACGTAGCTTAAGATTATTAATTTCCAAGCTATCCGTTGGACAATTGTTGAGCAGCAAATTTACCAATGAAGTTAATCAATGTGAGATTGGGGAGATTTGCTCACCTATATAATCAAATCTTGTAGTTACCAAAAATAGAGTAGCTTGAACTATGAAAAGTAATCAATCTTCAGAATGTTTATCAATCAATCAAGATATCACACGTAATTAGCATCTTCCACTTAGATATATCTTGAGATTGATAATCAATCAATTTGTTCTAAAAATGGAATCCACACCCTATTGCTAGCTGTCAAGTCATCATGGGATATTTTCTTCTGAGCACATGATAAAGTTGTTGTCATAGGTAATAGTCTCTATACTAATATTAGTAGTTTTAAGTTATAGCTAGTTTCCTAGTGATATCAAATTTCTCTCTTATATCAGTTGCATCTTGATAGGCAACTTGAGTACCTTAGAGATGTAGATCCTGTGGTCCAGTTCACCATGGCACCTCCAAGTCTTTTCACATTCTTCTAGACTTAATCACACTTAGGTTCATCCAGTCTTCACGAATCTTTTTCTTTCATACAAGTTTCTTTTAGAATGAGTATGACCTAAAATGTAAATGATATTTGCATCTATAAAGTTGGTAAGGTATCATGGATTTTTTTTTTCAGAACAATTAATATGTTCTAATTGGCCCTCATTGACTTAAGTTTTTTTAGTGATGATAAAACAATTGGATATAATGATAGGCTCGACCTTGAGTTTCCTTTTGACGATTTCTTCTAGCAAAGGTATCAAGATTCTGTTGTATGCTTCCTAGTATCTATTGGATGCAAATTGCGCAATCCCAAGATCTCCATAACCAGAACAAAAACATGCATAATTGAGTAGAAAGATTAATGCACCTATTTTAGGATCCATCGTTATTGAAGCAGAAGCGGAAAAATAATATTCCACGCGCAAGTCCTTCTCCTCTATTGCCCTCCGTATTACTAGCTCAATGAGGCGGCCCCCTCACCTTTAGTGTTAGGTAAACGCTTCTTATGTGAGGATACATGTGATAATTAGTGTTAGAGGAGAGACTTGAGCACTATTTATAGAGTTTTCAACCAGACCCCCTCATTACGGGCCAGGCTCAACTCGGCCCACACTAACCAGTTTCATATTAGACTAATTAATAAACCTTCTATCTCACCTTAGACCAATCCCGTTTTACGGTAACCGTAAAACTGTAAATTACAATATCAATTAATGTAGTCCATATTAGGAAAACTCTTACATTCTCCCACTTGGACTATATTAATTGAAATTATGCTCTGTGTGTGTACCTTGGTCTAGAGATAATTTTTAATAGTCAATCC
Source organism: Eucalyptus globulus (assembly GCA_014182545.1). Lineage (NCBI taxonomy): Eukaryota > Viridiplantae > Streptophyta > Magnoliopsida > Myrtales > Myrtaceae > Eucalyptus > Eucalyptus globulus. The sequence continues at coordinate 2,692,012 of CM024724.1, forward strand.
CATCTCATAAAGTCTCAAACACCGAATTATGACGGTAATTGCATGTATACATACAGAGCCTTCCATGGTCACGAATGTTCTCAACTTTATTGATATGGATTCAATATGGTAGTGTGGTAAATGGATAACATCTCTTATAGAGAGATCCCATTTATTAGTCACCATTCTCTTACCTTAAGCGTCACAAAAAACTTATGTTACTAGAGAATGTCTTTATGGTTCCAATGAACCTACATATGCCTTGTCCTTACGGTTAACCTTTTTTTATGTATAACAAGGCATATGCACAAGACTAATAACCGAATGCCCCTAGCCTTCACTTAAGGTTTATACAATCCCTTGAGACTTTATCAATATGTATTCAACATAATAACAACACATTCAAAATATTTTATTGAATGTAAAAGTTGATACATATCAAACCGTTACTAAATATAACGAACACATGTCTGTAAATTATCATATAATCTCTTGTCCTATTTGAGTACCTTAAAACCTTCTTGGCAGTCACCCAGTGATCGCATTCTAGATTTGACCGATATTTGCTTAGAAGTCTCGTTGCAAAGACGATATTTAGTCCAGTGCAAATTCGAGCATATATTCTACTTTTAAGTGCACTAACACAAAGTACACCATTTAACTAGACTTTCTCAACATCTAAATAAAGACAATGTAATGGATTCGATTAATTACCCTTAATGACATGAGCAATTCCTGACTTACAATGATGTATATTGAATATTTCCAAAGTACAATTAGCAAATGTCCTCTGAAATAAATAATAAAATATGGTGAGAACAATCTTTACGGACCTTAGTGTAAAGAATAAGAGATGTCTCAAGGTCACTACTTGTAAGTGAAATATAATGTACAAAGAGTATGGAAAAAATAAATTTCCTCCCACTGATCTTGTAGTATATTGAATTACTTTGATCTCAATTAAACAAAATAACAACACTATGAAAATTTAATAATATTGTCTGGAAACTTGTATAAAACTATGAATAAGACTTTAAGTCTACACACAAGTTTATTTGAATCATTTGCTGTAAAATCCTTCGGTTCCACTATATAGATTTTGTTACTATTTGGCGTAACTCTATAACAAGAAGAGCTATTAATGCCACGTTTATTCTGAAAGAATGTTTAAAAATGCTAGAAATAAATAATTATTTATTCACTATAAACTATCTACCCCTCTTTCAGAGCAAAGACTTTATCAACTTTTATGGTATCTAATCGCATACTTGATTGAGAACAAGAAACGGCATTTATATATATGTCGCTAAATCAACCATGTAATGATTATTGCAGCCATGCTCTCACAGATAGACTATATAGTCTGATGGTATAGATGATCGTCTTTCCCTAACAAATCTCCTGAGTAAAGCTACGACCACTTCATTCTATACTTGAGAGGTTTGAAAAAATTTCATCATAAATTATATCAAGAATAGTACATTAAACCTCAACAAGTTTAGTCTATGGTACATAAGATTCCATAATTGTCTATACCACAATTATTTGTATAGGCAAAGACAAAGACAGTGATTTTCCATCGCACTGTTACCTTTAATAGTCTGAGAGCAGCTATCTTCTACAACCACGTCAAACTCTAGAAACTTTAATGTATGTGATTCAATAATTCTTATATCTTCATTAGGGTCATAAAATCAATACCCCTTTGAATAATCCGGGTAAGATATAAAATAATCTTGAGTGAATCTAAATTCTAACGCACTTAATATTGGATTAGATATCCTCACTTCTGCATGATACCTCTAAATTTTAATATGATTCAACTTAAAATTATGTCCAATACATAATTCAAAAGAAGTTTAGGGAACAACTTTTGTAGGAAATACCATTTGTATGTGAAAATATTACTTTTAGAATATTAACCCATAGTAGACCGATAAATTAGTTTTACTTATCACTATGTTAATTATGGTACAATTATACCTTTTCGCAAAATCATTTTGTCAGGATTTTTAGGCATAGTAAATTACGTTACCACCCTAGAATTTACCTAGCATTTGACAAATGACTCTTTAAGCTATTCCGCATTGTCATACTTGTCAAAATACTCATGGTCACTATTAAGCCTGACAATCTTTAAGACTACTTCTAATCGATTTATTTTTTACCTCGGTTAGTTTACTTCCACAATAATCAATAGAAGTCTTTAAATAACCGTTAAGAGTAGATAGAATATCAATATTGTCAACTTTTATACTCTTTCTTTAAACATGTGTGAGATTATTCCTTAAATAGAAAACTTTTGGAAATAACCTTTTCAACCGTATACGAGACGTATATATCATTATGATTTAAACACAATCTTTGCAGATGTGTCCTAATTTTGATATTAGACAAGACATAATTTCAAGCCACTAAGGCTTCATTCATCTTTTAGTAGTGCAGTCCACAGATAAACCACTTTTCAAGTGTTCATGAATAGAACGCTTCATGGATAGTAAGCAAATTCGATTGCTATTTTCCAAAGTAGCAAGTTCTATGTCTACTACTTAAAATTTGAGACAGTAAAAACCTCAATAACTGTGGAGTTATTAATAACAGAAAAGGTGATTGAGAAATAAGCAATATATAATGTGAGCACTATGTAACTTGACGTACAAGTACATATCCAGAGAGTTACACGCAAAATCATATAATTACCTTTGAGCAAAATACATGAGATGCAGTTGTACACTCCCCACATGATATCAATTATGAGAATATATTCTAATTTTCGTGAATTTATCACATTTGAGCATATGAACCACTAGGATTAGTCAATCCTCTACCACACCATCATGTATCCCTCCATGAACTAATACACAATCACCTCCTTTGGGAGTATGACCATGCATTAGATTAGGAGACATCCCAATTATCATACGAGACCGAAATTTCTCAAACCCAATCAAGCGTGCCACTTTGGCGGTCACTACTCAATTGAATCATTGAAACTCTCTCATACCAAGGATATAAACTTTGCTTTTCACATACACCATATACATATGAATTTAACTTTAGTGATAGGGGCAGTAAATTACTAAAATCATATATTATGCTAATTACATTGCTTTATTCATTAATAAAAATTAATCACACACACACACACACACACACACATAACCTGAAAGACGTACTCCAATAAAATCACCGATCACAGCAACATAAGAAATTTCTCATATTAGAGAAGTAAGCATCTCTTATAAATCCCGATTACAGATTAATAGAACAACATAAAAAGAATGCTAATCTACTATCACTCATGAGTTTCATAAGACAAACATAACTCCAAGGCGAACAACTAATTTATTAGCCAATTTTAAGTAACAAATACCATTGCATCAACCAGTGACTTATAAATTGAGTCAAACTACAGAACCAAATATCTAAATTATAACAATAGATACTATTGCTCTGCGTAAATGTTGTCATACTCCTTAACCATAAAAATGTTCAACTTGATGGACATTAACAAGTAACCAAATGAGTTTAGGTACAATATGCAATAACTTAATTGACATGCATTATCCACATTCAGTAGATGTGTTAATTAGTACAATCAGTTTGGTCACGAGTTCTTAAAATGTTCATCATTTAAAGGTTACTAGCTTGTAAAAAGAGTATACTTGAGCAACAAAACTTTCATAACCTTTACTGTTTCTCATCACCTCAATACATAGCTCAATTACTATCCCATAATGGTTATATCTCATTAAGCCAGCTTCAGTTCATAATAAAGTTTAATTTTTATTAATGAATTACACATTTATAATCTTTATGTGATAACATTTCTGTAACCCAACACCTGTATTTCTAAAATCACATTAAATACTAGAAAAATACGCAAAAATATACTAAAAATACACGTATTTAGGGCTTTGTATGTATTTTTATATCCATAAAATATCAAACATGTAAAATAAATACACTACAAGATAGAGGGGGATCATACGAATCCAACGCCACCAACCACGCGCCCATCGGAGCTCCCACGCACCTGCATGAGTTGCCTAAGTGCGCAGCGCGTGGGGCTCACATGTGGGCGAAGGGTTCGGTCAAAAAACCCGTCCAATCGGTGGCGGTTCGACTGGTTCTCGGTCCGACCATCTGGTCCACCTGCCTCGGTCCGACCAGTTGACCGGTCCAGTCAACAATTGACCGGGTCGGGTTGGGTTGGTTGCCAATTGGGTCGAGTCTAAGTCGCTGACGTCATCGTGACGTCAGCAATCGCATGCGTTGCACGCGCGAGCCACGCCCTGCGTGTGGGGCGCGTCTCCGACGCCCTAGCGGCGCGTGGTTGCGCATTGGGGTGCGAGCGGCCTCCCCCAGCAACGCACCGCCCATGGATCTCTTTGTCTCGTCGAGCCCAGTCCGAATTTGTGATTTAATTTTATATTTTATTTAACAAAAAATCTTGAAAATCACAAACTAGAGCAAAAATTTTATGCGTTTGAATTATAGGGTTATGGAGGCTCTGATATAACATGTTGGATGCAAATTGCGCAACCTCAAGATCTCCATAACCAGAACAAGAACATGTATAATTGAGTAGAAAGATTAAAACACTTGTTTTGGGATCCATCATTCTTGAAACGGAAGCGGAAAACTAATGTTCCACGTGCAAGTCCTTCTCCTTTATTGCCCTTCGTATCACTGGCTCAATGATGCGGCCCCCTCACTTTTAGCGTTAGGTAAACACTCCTTATGTGAGGATACAAGTGAGAATTATGGTTAGAGGAGATATTTGAACACTATTTATAGAATTTTCATTTAGGCCCCCTCATTACGAGCCAGGCTCAACTCGGCCCACACTAGTCAGTCCCATATTAGACTAATTAAGAAATCTTCTATCTCACCTTAAACCAACCCCGTTTTACGGTAACCGTAAAATGGTAAATTACAATATCAATTAATATAGTCCATATTAAGAAAACTCTTACAGTATCATCTTAGTCAATTCTTCTTTTGACTCATAATTTTCTACAAGATCCATGTTTTGTTTAAAATCTTTATGTGTTCTTTTATCGTTTTCTTTAAGCAGTTGATTATATTTAGATACTCGTGTGGCCAATTAAAATAAATTGGCAAAGTTCGAACCTTAGATCTTCTCTAAGACTAAAATTTTAGTCCATGGAAAGGCAAATTTGTAAATTCTTTTTTCTGAAAGAGAAGTGAGGCATATTTTTCCAACCTTTTCAAATCAAGCAACAAATTAATCATTCGACTCACTACAATATTGATACTCCATGTTACATTCTAAAGGATTAATAATAGAATTGTCTTTCCATCTCTATCAATTACAAACAAAATTTGGTGGCTGTTTAGTGTACCAAGTGAAAGCTATTTTTCGATAAAGACTAAGGGAAAAGCCTAGGTCTTAAACATCATTTATTGCTACACTGTATTCAAATACAAATCGATTGACAAGTTCAACTGTCAATGATCATCTTCACTAGAAAAATAGGCAAAGTCAGCAATCTTGAAGCATTTAGGATAAGATTGATTATTGTCCCACTCAGCATAAGGTTTCTTGTAGAAAGGTTGAACAACTCTTCTATCTAGCATAAATTGCTGTAAAAACATTTTTACCAACTGCTTAGAGGTCAATTTGTGGTTTGGCTGCTCATCTTGTTGCCCCATAGGCGATGTTGATGCTGTCGAATTATTTATGTTAATTATAATCGGTATTATAGGCTTGCACTGCCACATTCGGTGGCATACTTGTCCCATTCGGTCTTACATTTCCAATAATTGGCACTCGTCTAATGTGTCGACCAATTTGATTTGTCTAATCGTGGGATCCATTTGATTACTCCGACCTGCATTGTTTTGATTATTACCATTATTTTGGCCAACAGTGTTTTGATTATTGTCGTTATTCTGCATTAACTGGTGGAACCTGAGCCTTCGCAAAATTTTATTAGGGTTTGAAACATCTAGCCTAGTTTATTAGCATTATTAGTTGACCACATGGTCTAGCAACATATTCTAGCACGAGAGGATTTCCTTGGAATGATGGTGGTTGACTAAATGATCACGATCTTAGTATGACCTTATTGACAGCATTGATGACCATAGGCTTGATCGTTTCCGACATGCGCCTTGCATTGTAGTTAGCTATGCCATTGTCTTGTTCTTCGAGCAATCTTCATATAGTTGACATCATATTAGGATTTAGGGCATCTTCTCTCCATTGCTCTTCAGTGAAATGCTTTGGAAGATTAGCATCTTCGAGACGGTTAACTTTTGCTGATCTGCCAGTGGCTGAAGATTCAGAATGCGCAGCCATCTCATTACCGGCATATGGTAGTTGCTTCTCGTCAGTAGCACTGTCGCTTATTAATTTCTGGTTCTCTCCATTGCATTTTCTCAAATTAACAAAAGGTCCCATTGGGTGTACCCAAAGATGTTCCACCAAAAAGTTAGAAATCTCAAAAGATAAGGATGACTCAAATTGAATTGACAAAGATTCAAAAATGGTCATTTGTTCATTTTGGAAAGGAATGTAAATGGAAGTGAATGAATCTAAATTGGGAGTACTGAACTTCAGATGTTGCAAGAAAAAGGGTGCCGGAAAGTTAAAGGTACTGCAAATTGCAGGAAAGTTAAAGACGAAAATATATGCAAAAACAGATGTTTAGATTGATTCATCATGTGCAGCTCACAAAGATTATGACACGAGCTCTCATATCCCACGGTAGCAGTTATTTACAAGCAGTGTTTGGATTTTGAATTTAAGGATATATGCATTGAGGATCCTAAAACTTATCTTAAAAGTGCAATTGAGCCCCAAAGTGTAATCAAGTTTTAAAACTCGTCAAATTGATTCAATCAAGTCCTTCTGTTAACTTAGTATAATTTGGTTAACGGAAAATACTAATATAATTTTTTTTATTATTTTCTCTCTCCTACATAGTGCTAATATGGCTAAAATATAAAAAATAAAGAGAAAACGATGTCGTTTTAACCTAAATTTTATTTTTTTACTCTAAATATTAATTACCGACAAAAAAGATCTAAATGTTAATTAAATTAAATTTAAATATAAGCTAAATTTTTTAAAAAGGGGACAACGACAACCAAGCAAGGGCCTACCATTGCAGACCCTTGCCTACGGTCAGCCAGGGTGTTAGCTAGTTATTGCTACCCCACCATTGTAGGCCCTCGCTTGCAATTGGCCACTGCCCGGTGCGTGTTAATTGTAGTCGAACCTCACCCCACCATTCTTGGCCCCTTTTGGCGATGGTGGGGTAGCAACAACAAGGGCTTGTAGGCCCTAGGTGCTCCTTCTCCGCCGCCCCCACCACGCCCCCCCCCAGTTTCTCTATTTATTAATTTTAATTAATATTTTATTAATTTTAATTAATATTTAAATTAAAAATCAGATTTGAATCAAAACAGCATTGTTTTACCTATATCCTTTATGTTTTAGTCATGTCAGTGACACATAAGAGAGTGAAAATAATAATATCAACATTTTTTGTTGGCTAAATTAGATGAAATTAATAGAATGATTTAATTGAACCAACTTGATAAGTTTTAATGCATGCTTGCACTTTTAAAAGATTTATAAGTTCTAGGACTTTCGGTGCACATATCTCTTAAAAATATACAAACTTTCTAGTATGATCTATAATTACATTCTCTGAGATTCTAGACATGATTATACACAAGAACATGAAAATCCCTAGATTGCATGCCTAATCGTCTCGCAATCATGTGTTTGAGTCAATAAATTTTCTTCATTTCGACTGATCTATTAGCAAACCTCTAGTTTGTTCACTAATGACATTGTCTCAACACTCAGCCAAAATTTGAGATTGTCTACGGTGGATGATTTTGTCAATCAATTTCCATTAAGTTGCTGATTGGTAAATGCTCTCGTCGATAATTTTTGCACCGTATGTTGTGATGACTTTATAAATGAGTTATCGATTTCCTTCCCTACCATTGAACCTAATAGGTCTCCTTTGTTTTTCTATTGATGACTCCTCCTTTTAGTTATCACGATACCAATCAAGAGTTGGCCGATTCTTTTTTTGTGTCAAACACTTCCTTACTTCTTTCTCATTTTCGCTGCAAGCTCTGGCAGGTTTCTGATTGCTTCCCTCACAATCTTTCAATACCAAGAAAATAGAGACATTCAAACTCCCCTTTATGTCTTCCTACGGCTAAAATTAACCAGACAGTGTCGATTTGGCATGCGTCATTCTCTATTGCTTTATCTCAAGCGTATTTTCAAGAAAAGATATCCTATGAAAGGAAGTGGTCCAGTTCAATTTCTAATGTTTGGTGAGCGTGTCATAGCTAATAATCAAAGTCCAAATATCACCCGAGCTCAAGGTTGCAAAACCTTTTTGTAGAGATTTTTCGGCAGTTCTGAATGTACCTATAAAAAAAAAGTGAGGCTGTATTTGGTTCAATTTTCCTAAAAGATTTTGGGCCTCTAAAATCTCTTGGAAAAAAATTAAGGTACTTGGCAAAAAAAATCTTGGGCCACTTTGAGAAAATTCCGACATTGACAATGCCAAATACTCCCGCTAAAAGCCGAAGGTAAGTGAGGGCTTTTAGCATTTTCAAAAAGCAAGTTCTAAAATAAATGAATATTTTTTCCCCAAATTAGCCCCACAAATAATTTCATATTACGGTTTTGCCCTCATGACTGTTCATAATCTCTGCAGATCTTGTGTTCGCGGAGGTGAAGGAGTTGGAAGGACACCGACACGAAGTTGACACCGACACGAAGTTGGCTAGGGTCATAGCATCACGTCGACTGGAGCTGCATGGCCTCGGCTCCCCGTTGCCTAGCTCATGCGACGCTAAAGTCCGATTTAGTTCACCTGAGGTTGTGTGACTTCCACGTCGCCTCACTTAGATCTGCAGAGAATATGAACAAGTGGTCCGATAAGATGGAAGCAGAAGAAGAAGAAGGGTTGAGGCTAATCAAGTGGTTCTCCGACAAAGTAGTGGGAGGAGACGTGGACTACAAGGCCAACGCGGGCACGGCTTGGAGCCACTCCTACCTCAACCAGAAGTCCCAGCATCCCCTCTTCTACCCTCCCAAGCACCGCGAGTGGATCGTTGTGCAGCTCCACGCCGAGCCCGAGCGCCAGCGCTGCGCCGACGAGATCGCTCGCTTGCAATCTCTCTCTCTCTCTCCCCCTACTTGCCTCGTCCTTTCCCGATTTGTTTTCTGTGTGATTTTGACTGATTGGTTCGTTGGCTGGTTACATTTCTTCTTCTTCTTCTTCTTCGGTTCGTTTTCTATGTGATTTTGACTGATTGGTGACGGATTGGTTCGCTGGCTGGTTACATTTCATCTTCTTCTTTTTCTTCTAACCAAATGTCATTTGGTTTTGACAAATACACATTTATTCAAAGATACTTGAAAAAATGGCTTTACATTCTCAAAATTGAACCAAATGGAGCCTAAGTCCGAGCATATTTGGTTGGGTAAAAAATGGATTACACCCAAGTTAATTTAATTAATCAATGTCCATCCATTTTTATGTAAGACAATTTTAATGATTTATATTTGAGACAATTTTAGTTATTTATATTTGACCCAACCTTACTTAGCCCTTGCTCAAGCCAACTTGGGCTATAATTCTTAGCAATTTCTCTCTTAAGTATTAAAAATAATAGCATATTAAAAAAGAACTAATCTATTAAAAAAATCAATTAAACATGACAGATAAGAAATTTCTAATTTGGTTCACGAATCGAGCTACTAAAAAATCTCTTGTTATTTCTCCCGGTGCTTAAAATTTGATTTAATTTAGCCAAAAAAGACTATTGCCTAAAAAGACATATCAACTAGGATAATCAGTTCATGGGCAGTCGATTGAAGGGACAGTCCCTAAGCAGTCGATTGAAGGGACTGGTTCCCCATTTCCGAACATGAGGATCCCACTCCGAAACCGATTGAAGGGACTTGGTTCCCCATTTCCGAACATGAGGATCCCACTCCGAAACCGATTGAAGGGACTGGTTCCCCATTTTTGAATATGAGGATCCGAGGACTAGACTAAAGAAGGTTAGAACCAAGAATCGGATTGATTTGTCCAAATCAGTTCGTGAATAGTCCAATGAAACTGATTGCATGTACTTCCAACACTTTATACGAATGTGAAAAAATATTTTGACTATCTCAAGCATGTGTGAACTTGTTAATTGACCACACCACAAAATTTCACGCTTGATCTTAGGCAAAGGGCCATAGTATAGGCTTAGGAAGGAGCTGCCGGGCTTGTGATTTATACACGAAATCTCTTAGGCTCACTGCTATTTGTTGGATGTGGGACTTGTCTCTTGCAGGGTAGGGTGAGAGAGAGAGAGAGAGAGAGTGAGCGTGGGACGAGAATAGTAGAGTTGATAGTGAACAGTTTCACATCGGCTGAGGGAAGAGACTGACAAGCAAGTTGCCTCTTTAACAAGGGTAGCTGCAATTAAGTGTGATGTTGCATTGAGAGAGACCTTGTCTTTGCATGAAAATTTTAGTATAAATTACTTCCTCACATTTTTTAATAAGAAAATGAAATTTATAAAATTAATAATCGATCTGTTTTTTTTTTTGGGTACAAAATAATCGATCTGGTTTGAGCGATCGGTTTTATCTTTGAAATCAGGAGCTAAATCAATATTCACCGGTTCCAATTTTGTGAAATCGGGAACCGGACTAGCATCATTGGAAACCGAATGATTCTCGTTTCAGATGCTCACCCCTGATACTAGGGAAATGCACAAACCACACCTTCAAGCATCATTGGAAACCGAATGATTCTCGTTTCGGATGCTCACCCCTGATACTAGGGAAATGCACAACCACACCTTCAAGCATAAAACATCTAGAGTTTAATTTTCCAATCACGTCTTGACACACGTCTGTACTGCTCTCCAAGCGTGGCGGTGATATAATCAACACGTCGCTCTCCTTCCTTACGCAGCTCTCCTTACGTCGCTCTCCTTCCTTACGCAGCCCTCCTTACGTCGCTCTCCTTCCTTACGCAGCTCTCCTTACGTCGCTCTCCTTCCTTACGCAGCCCTCCTTACGTCGCTCTCCTTCCTTACGCAGCCCTCAGAAGTAGTTGAACTTTTTGTGTCGGTGGTCACTTAAAACTCCTTTGGGAGAAACGATTTTTGGTGGACGACAACGTTGTTGTACACCCTATCAGAATTACAGGCTTCCAAGCAAACTGGTGGTTCATAGATTTTTATTTTGCAACAATTTTTCGTGGCCACAGGACACATGATTGTTATCCGACGAGACTGACGATGGGAGCTGGATCACTCATGTTAAACATGCAATAAATAAAACACGGATCCCAAGTGAACGCAGAAACAACAACGCGCAATGCTTTGAGAATGGCTCGAGTAAATAAAAATATTCTGCTCCCGAAGCAGCCATTTACTTTCTTCATGATTGGTGCTCCCCAGTATCATCTATATAAAGGGCGGTTAGCAAACTGAAAGATTGCAACAAATTTCGCAATGGCTCTTCCTGCTTTGTTCACAACCTTCCTTCCCTCCTTGACTGGCTATAACCAACCCTCTCTCTTTTTCTCTAGACTCCCTCGCTCCTCCTCTTCCTCCTCGTCCTCCTCCACGGCCTCCGGCCCTCAATTTATGACACGCGCTTTGAAGATTGAAGGTCAAGAGATTGTGAGACGTTCCGCAAACTGGCAACCTAGCGTTTGGGACTATGGCCTTGTGCAGTCGCTTGGTGTTGATTACTCGGTAATGATTTTTTTTTTTTTTAGGGCACAAAATCCAACTTACCTTAAGTACTATGGAAAATAGTCACATTTGGTCCTCAAACTTGGAAAATTTTCCTATCAAATCTTTCGGTCTACGGTTCTGACAATTGAAGCTCGTGTCCACGTCAATGCTAGATAAAAGTATGATGTGGAAAAACTAGGCACTGCTGCGGATATTCAATTCGCGAAACTACAAAAACAATAACTCCAGATAAATTTAAGCAAATTTCAGCAACACTTTATTCCATGATACCACTGATTATTTGAATATTGGACTTCTGTTTGGCATCAATTAATATCTCGGCTTCGCCTTGATGCGTTCAAATTTTAAGTCACCACGCTGACGACAAAAACAACATAAGTTCGGTGACCGAAGTATACTTTTTCCCTATTTTCTATTTACTTTGATGGGATGAGTCCACAAATCCCAAAACACCGTTGAAACAAAAGAAAAACTGTACTTTGAATTAGATATATGGATGTATACCTCTCGTGTATTTCTATATATGATTCATAACAACATTCGAGATATGTAACATCAATTTACACATTCATCCATTGCCGCAGTATCAAATGTAAGACCAACCACAACAATATTCTATAGGAGATATTGATAAGCCTAGTCAAAATGGCATATCTCAGCATATAGGCAAGAGCTCAACAGTTCTTGTGCATTAACTTTGATTGACATCTCACTTTTTCTGAGCTTTTCATGTGTCTAGGAGGATCAATATACGAAGCAAGTCCAAAGGTTGAAGAAAGAAGTCAAGGGTCTATTTGAGAGGGAGATGAATCAGGTGGACAAGCTTGAGTTCTTTGACGTGGTTCAAAGGCTAGGACTAGGTTACCATTTTGAGACGGAGATCAAGAGCGCTCTAAGTTTAATCTATAACAACACCGAAGATGCTCAGCTTTCGAACGATCTCTATGCCGCTTCCCTTCGATTTCGGCTACTCAGACAACATGGATACCATGTACCACAAGGTAGTCACCAGCTAGTTAACCTTTTGTGAGTCATGTTGACACATCAAATTTTACTTGACCACTCCTTTTCTTCTGCACATATAGATGTGTTTCAAAGGTTTATGAACATGACCGGCACATTCAATGAATCCCTCAGTAAGGATGCAAAGGGGCTTCTTGGTCTCTATGAAGCTTCTTTTCATGGATTGGATGGTGAAACCATACTCGATGAAGCCTGGAACTTTGCTTCTAAGCATCTGAAGGATCTAAACCTTACAAAGTTCCCAGCAATTTAGCAAGCAACGTGAGTCATGCATTAGATATGCCGATCCACTGGAGGCCAAACAGGTTGGAGGCTCGGTGGTTCATGGACATGTACGAGAAACAGCAAGACATGATCCCCTCTTTACTACGTTTGGCTAAAATAGACTTCAATTTAGTGCAGTCGATCCATAGGAAGGAAGTTGGCAATTTGGCAAGGTATACACAAGCACTCTATAGTTTATAGATGCAATTTGGCTACGCAGGAGCGCATTTTTATTGACTTGGTTTTCATATAACAACTATTTCAGGTGGTGGGTTGAACTTGGGGCGAACAAGGTGACCTTCTTTAGGGACAGGCTAGTGGAAAGCTATTTTTGGACCTGTATAATGGCCTTTGAACCACAGTATACAGCTTTCAGAGAAATGTGTACGAAGATCGGTTGTATGGTGACACTTATTGATGATGTTTATGATATATATGGGACGCCAGAAGAGCTTGAGCTCTTAACGGATTTCATTATTAGGTTTGTTTAGTGTCACTACCTTCATAATTTTCCTTTTAACAGTTATTGCTGAGAAAAATGATAGGGAATTAATTAGTTTATGAACGCGATGCATAGAACAAATACTCAAAATTATATTGTTATAAAAGAAATTCTTCCATGTGTTTTGGACAAGTCATTCTTTATGTCAGCTTGTTTTTCTTCTTCGTAATTGATTAGTATGATTAATTGAGGAACGGTAAGCACTAATTTTCATTGTGATTACTAAAATAAATATTGAGTGGAGGTAAAATTTATAACATTATTGAAATGGTGATGACTTATTTAGGTGGGACATCACAGACATCGATAAGCTTCCTCCAACAATAAGGAATAGTTTCATGGTTTTGTACAACACAACCAATGAAGTTGGGTATCAAACGATGCGAGATCAAGGAATCAACCCCATCCCTTACTTGCGGAAAGTGGTAATCTCGACTTACTAAATCTTTTACCTAATATTTTCTAGCCCGTGTCAGAAAACTCATTTTTCTACCTCGAACTTTCGTCATGACTTCTCTTTGAACATTTGAGAATTCGAACAAATAGGAGAAAAGAACGTCCCTCGACTTGGTCATTGATGCACTTTTTGAACTTCAATCCTATAGTGGGCTGATGAATGCAAGGCATACATGAAGGAGGTCCATTGGTACAATAGTGGCATCAAACCGGCACTGAAGGAGTACATGGACGTTGCGGTGGATTCAATCGGAGGGGTGATTTTGCTGTTACATAGCTACTTCCTAACCACAGACAAACTGACGAAAGAGGGACTTGATCACGTGTCGAAAATCCCAAGTGTCATGCATTCCTCTGCCAAGATCCTTCGATTCAACGATGATCTCAGTACATCATCGGTAACTTACTTTAATAATTGTCCTTTCCCTGTAGATAATCTCTTACAAAAAATATACATTATTGGAATATTCATAGCAGTATTATATTCTTTTTATTTCTCTGATACAAATGTGAGATGAATCAAGGGCTTATGTTTGTTACCCATCATTGTCATCCATGCTTAGCATGAATTGGCACGAGGAGACAACTCCAAGGCACTAGAATGCTACATGAGTGAAAGCGGTGCTTCGGAAGAGGTTGCAAGGGAACATATTAGGCATCTGGTGCGCAACATTTGGAAAAAGATGAACAAAGATGTGTTTGAGGACTACCCATTCTCTGGGTTTGGGCCTTTTCTAGGTGCATGTTTGAACTTGGCACGAGCTTCTCATTGCTTTTATGAATATGGAGATGGACACGGCCTTCCCGGTCACCAAACCAAGGACCATCTTGTGTCAACCATATTCGAATCCGTGCCCCTCGACTAGGGATGCATTATTGACCAAGGTCTCGCTATTGCAGAAAGCCTTTAATCTGTTTTGTTGTTATTAGCTTTTGGGGGTGGCTCTGTGAGCTCTAAGTTATTGAAACCATGGTAACTGAAGTCTGTTGAGGGGTGTTCATATAGGCTTGATAAAATTCGGCAGAGAAGCACATGCTATTTCGTGTTTTCTGTTGTGGCTGATTGCGTAATTGTTGATGGTATCTGTATATTTTGACATCATTCTTTGCCCAGTGAGGCCACCCTAGATTGGGCGAGAGCTGGCCTCGCCAGATTTGGCGAGGGGAGCCTTTGCTGGGGCTCAGCCTCTACCAAGCGAGGTCAGGATCTGTTGAGGCCTACCTGGGCAACACCCCGCTAGGGGAGCCCTTGTCTAGGTGAGGGTCGGCCTTGCCTAGGCCAAATTTGGTGAGGCCGACCCTTGCATGGGCTAGACATGGGCATAGCTAGTGTCTAGTCACTGGCAAAAAAATAAAAAAAATGAAATGAGAGTAAAAAAAAAATAAAAATAAAAAAGGAAAATTATTAAAATATTATTAAAAATTATTTCATCAGTAGTGGCAGTGCCACGTAAGTAGGTTGACACCCATGTAAGCAATATCCGGCCAAACTTAGTCAGAAGAATTGAATTGACCCTAAGTCAAATATGTAGGACTAAATTAATACCATTAAAATGTTTAGGACTAAATTGACACAAATGTAATAACTTTATAATTTTTATAACACTTTTTTCCTAAGAAAACCTCCTAACATATTTTGAAGTTGATAAAATTATCCATAGTTTATATTGATCTTGATTAATACAAAAGTCGTTTGCTTTGCAGGTAATATCCGCTTTAAAAGGACCTTTGATATGATCGGTGAAAAGATCCTAAATGATTGAAAGAACAAGGGTTTAAGTCATAGGATTTAAATCACTATCGTTGTTAAAGTGCCTCGGTAAAAACAGTTAAATTTAACTGGGAAGACAAAATTTGAACTACTGCATGGCTGTAAATGGCTTATGTGTGGATATAAGCAGCATTCTCCATGGATATCAGTAGTGTGCTGAGTGGATATCGACATAGTATTGCCAAAGCTTAATATAAGCAGCTACCTGTGAAAGTCTAATATCATAAGAAAACGGGGCGCTGGATATAACCGGTGACTATGAATATAAGCGCAGGACCTATACTATTTGTGACGTCAATTTTGCCCTGATCTTCAAGATAATTGTCTTTGACAACTTGTGATTAGATATGGATTTCTAACTCAGAAGATTTTGATTGACCATCAATCTAATGATTATATATATATATATATATATATATATATATGTATAAAAGATAAATCAATAATGTGAGATTTCTTTCTTGATTGACAATCATCCCAAGTGCAAGATACTTTCTATAGTTGAAGCACTCCAATTTTGGGAACCGAGATTTGATTTTATAAGCAAACAAATCTATGGGGATTATGTTTGATCGACATCAATGGCAAATCTACTCAACAATTGTCCAATGGTTAGATTGGAAATTGATGCTCTTGAAGATTGTCCAATGGGTCCAATGGTTAGATTGGAAATTGATCCTCTTGAAGATTGTCCAATGGGAAGTTTAGATGCCGAGGTATATAAAAGAAGACCAATGCACTAAAGAGATTAGAGGGATCAACAGTTCATAATTCTAAATTTCAAGAAAACTCTGCATACTTTTCTATTGTCTTCTAGGAGTCTCGTATTGTAATCTTTTGAGAAGTGTTGGTAGTATAGTAGTTTGTGTATAGATGTGAGATCTATCTGCTCAAATATATAAGCGGCATCGATTTCGAGAAGTTCTTCAATATAAGCTGCACAATCTATTGTAACTTCTCAATGATTGATTAGCGAAGTCCAGCCCCCAATAAATTGTTAGTCTAGAGAGTGGAGATAAGCTTACACCAAGCCAAATTACTATAAGTTCTGTGCGCATTGTTTCTCTATCCCTCAATCAATAGTTTTTAATTTAGTAAGGGTAACTTTAGAGAGCAAAAAGTAAGACAAACGATGATTTTTTATTTAGATCCGTTAAGAGATAAATGATGTGGTTCCACGTGACCATTCAGTCCATGTCTCTCTCCCAAGCATGTGCACGCTCACAGACACAAAACTCAAATATCTCTTCCAAAAGGGTGGTCCTTACCTTGGATCCAAAAAATGGAAGGCCCCAAGTCATAAGGCAATCACCTTAGTCGCCCTCACCCACTAGAGAAAAAGCATATGGGGACTTTGCCCCTGTCGTTAGGTGACATGGCCCATAGCATTAGGGGTGTGCATGATGCAGGCGGACGGTTCGGACCTAAGCAGAAACCGCCCGCGAACTGATTTCGAAAAATTGGGCAACCGGGAACCACCGTTAGTTGCGTGGATCCACACCTGGGAACTTTGGCTGATGCAGTCGATTTCCGGTGGATCCATAGAATTGGTCCAACCTCTACGCCTTCCCCTTTTTTCCTTCAACCGGTTGCGACCTCGCTCTGCTTTCGTCTCGACTACCACCACCATCTTGGCCACCGCCTCCGTCATTTCCCACTCCTCCCTAGAGACCAACAATAAGGACGATGAGCAGTTCTTAGACCTAGAGTTCGCCCATCCCCGAAGATGAGGATGATGGGGAGAAGCCTGAGGAGGGGGAGGAGGAAGAGGGGAGGTAGAAGCTGGAGCCTATATAGGTGCTTTTGCTAATTTCAAATTTATTTAATATTAAAAATTAATATATTATTATAATATAACTGATCCGGTCCGAGTGGGTGGGTGGGCGGATCCACCCATGGAACCAGGAATCGGATTGGTACCCACCGGTTCCCATAAATTGGAACCGGAACTGGACCGGTTCCCTTAAGAACCATCGGTTCTTGGCAGTTTTGGTATGGTTTTGGGTGGTCTAGGCAGGTCCCAGTTCTTTTGCACAACCCTACATAGCATGCACAATCAAGCAAGTCTTTCCAGTTCAATGGTTGGAGAAGTTCTAGATCAACATTCGAATGGCCTCAAAACTTTAGTGGAGAACACCAATTTAATGTCCTTACCATTGTAGATCTATCATTAACCATTCAAGCTTCATCTATGCCTCCCACGGATTTAAACACTTAATTTGGCCTCTCTACACCACAATTCCATCAATGCCCATACGTTTTCATATATAACATTTACTTTACAAACCCAAACATTAGTTGCAACTGAATATTTCGAATCAAGGGAAACTTGAATGGTAGCATAGTTGGTACAAGGCATGACTTGTGGCAAAGGGATCCCACCAACGGACATGACTTGACTATAATCATATTGACTATAATCATATGTTTAGTTTAGTTGTTAAACCCAGTACAATACGGGTTGTCCTTTGTCAAGCCTTATCAAATGGTTGGCCCCTTCTACAATTGAATGTCAACAATGCCTCCTTACTGGAACTCTTATGAAGGAAATCTATATGCATCATCCATTGGGCTTAATTTATCAGTCATATTTTAATCACATATGTCAATTTAAGTAGTCTCTTAACGGTCTTAAGCAAGCTCCTTGAATGTGGTATCAAGAACTCAATTCCTTTGTCATCTCATTTGGATTTATCTAATCCAAATCAGACTCCTTGCTCTTTGTATACATACATGATGGCATCATTACTTATTTCTTGGTTTATGTAGATAATTTGATCTTGAGAGAAAGTGATATAAAGTATTTGCAAAAGTTTATGAGAGCTCTTGTAGGTAAATTTTTGTTAAAGGATCTAAGGAATCTATATTACTTCTTAGGAGTTCATGTGATACACACTAAGTATGGTCTCTCACTCACACAACACAAGTATATAAGGGGCAATCTTGATTAAGCAGCCATGTCATGCGCCAAGGAGAGTGCTATCCCCAATGGCTACTGACAGCTTTTTCACTCTTGTCGATGGGTCACCTCATATACATGCAACTAAATATAGGAAGATTGGTGGTTCTCTTCTATGTCTTGCATCAAGGCCTGATATTGCTTCTAGTGTCAACATACTCTATTTATGCATCAACCAACTGAGTTCTATTGGAGTGCCATTAAACGTGTTTTACGTTATCTCAAAGGGCCTATAAATTTAGGTTAGGATCCTCCACTGCATCGTTAGGAGGGTCCAGCTCCATGGGATCCCAGTTAGCGTCCTCGGGGCCCCTACTGGGTGGCCCGTCAAAACCTCTCAAGGGACTGATCAGAAAATCACCATCTCGGATGAACCATACTAGGAACTTATGGGGTATCCATTGCCCCGGTCCCTCATCCACCCATATGGTAGATAGATACTTCTCGTACAGATGCGCCCAACTCGGAAAGCGGTGGCACGTCATGACAGTATCCTAGTCCTTAGGGATACCGAACCTCATTGGTAGAAGTGTCATCCTAAGGACCTGAAACTGGTTATACAATAACCAGTGAGATAAAATCTCAGTGAGTTCTCCCCTAAGCCCCCGATTAGAACACCAACTCAACTTGGGATATCTCTCTAGAACCACCCCACAAACATACCACAAATCACAACAGCCAGGGTCAACCACTAACCCCATGGTCGGGTCGCATGCAACCTTACCTGATATGCCATGCCCTGCACATTGAATCTTAGCATAAAACACGCAATGCACATGGCCATTAGATGATGTTGATCATCAATCACATATGAGTCACGTCACAAGTGATCTCACCTGGCCATTGCCACACCCTGCATGTTATCGATTCATGCATGCGTACCATAAACAGTGTGATCAACTTATGCATAGCCAAAATCAATGATGCCATGATTATCATACACTCTTGCACATTCGTGCGCCACACTATGAAGCATGGACACGTTGCCCGTGCCTCCGTGTCGTGTCCGACACGTGTCAGAGCGTATCGGACACGTCAACACGGTCGGGCACGCGGTCAACGCATGTTGGATTTTTCGATACGTGGTCAACTTTTTCCTGGCATGTTTGGACATGCGTGTCCAGTAGACGATGGAGGGTAGAAGCGACGGTGAGGGAGCAAAGACGAGGCTGCGAGTGACGGCAAGCCCGCGATGGCGAGAGATGGTCAGAGAAAGAACATAGATTGAGGCAAGGGTCGCCATTGTGATGCTATGATGGATCCGACGAGGTTGTAGCTGCGAGGGAGAAAGGGCCGAAGGCGAGAGGAAGAGGAGAGGAAGGCGGTCGTGCGACGAGGAGGAGAGGAGAAGGATCAAGAGGAAGAGGAGAGGAAGGGGGTCATGCGACGAATGACGAGGAAGGAGAAGGATCGAGAGGAGGAGAAGAGGAAGGGTCGTGCGGCGGCGGCAAGGTGGAGGAGGTAAAGCTAGGGTTTTGATAGGAAACTCAAAAGTAATTAAAAAAGGGGACTTTCATGGCCATCACGTATTTTGGGGGAGGGGAAGTGACAGGACAGCTTGTCTGTCACTATTAGTGGTGGGGAGGGAAAGCAAAATAAAGTGGGGGAATGGATGATGGTGGGGAGGGAAAGAAAAATAAATTTGGGGGGGAGAGATGGACGAGGGAAAGAAATTTCTTTTTAATTAGAAAAAATAAATAAATGAGTTTAAAAAATAATTTTGAAAAAATAAACATACTGAATTTGAATTAAATTAATTAAAAATAAAAATATTTATGTAATATACAATGTGTCCCAATGTGTCGGAATTCTCTATTTTTATAAAATAACGTGTCGACATATCGTATCGTGTCGTGTCGTGTGTCTGTGTCGTGTGTCGGTGCTACTTAAGTGTCACATAGCCCATATCAATCAACCACATGAGTCCCGATTATAAGGTAAAATTATTATGACACATTCCATACCGTGCCACACAATTTTACTTCATAATAAGGCCTAACCATTTCCACGCTCACACGTGTTTCACTTATTAATGACCTCTTGGCCATAGCTAACTTTCTAGTCAGCGATCATCCGACTCTTGCCGGGCTATCGATAAAAATCGAGCTTCGTCCCATCTCATCCTGTTGGGCACGGCAATGTCTAGAACTTCCGCCTAGACGATATCTCAGAAAAGGGATATCGGTCTAGAATCTACTGCGACCGGCTTCCGACTCCGGTCAGGTATCCCTCTCAAACTCCTGTTGGGTGACGATTCAACTTTTGATCATGCAAACATACCACCACAACTCACTACGCATTGCCCCCAAACTCTCGTTGGGTGACGGATTCCACTTCTTGATCATGCAAGCACACCACTAAGGCTCCATTTTTATCTATGAGCATTTAGCCAATGCACACATGCTTGCATATACACTTTCAAATCATTTTCTCCTAAAGGCGGTCTATTTCCAATGTCCCTCGGGCAAAACATATTTTCCCTTTTTTTGAACTCCACACGATTCATGCGGATGTTCATGCAATTACACAATCAATTCACTTCTTAAAATCAAAACACATGAAAAGAGGCAATTTTTCACTCTCAGATGAACAGTGCACGTGAACAGTATTAAGTGAATAGTACCGTGTGAACAATAATTCATGAACAGTGCGCGTGAACAGTAACACTAGTGAACAGTACACATGAACAGTGCGTGTGAACAGTAACACTCGTGAATAGTACATTATAAACAGTGAAATTCCATAATTCAATAATTAATAAATTAAATTCAGAAATCATTAAAAATATTAATTAAAGTAAACAACCAATCGATTAGAACTAAACATGCTTAATTAACCACATAAGCCACATAAAACAAATAAAATGAGATTAAGCTAAACTAATCCTAACCATCCATCTAACCACCTATCTTAGGGTTAATATAACTTAGTTAAACCTCTTGCTTTCAAATGATCCTCAACTATTAAACTTTCTGTTCGATTGCTCCTCATTTTTTTTATGCTGTTTTAAGGAAACAATAGAAATAAAATTCACTGTCGATCCTCTCCCCCGTTAATTAGGGTTCCCACATACTTCTGTTATGTAGCTGAAATGATTTCCTTGAAAGCAAGGCCAATGGCAAAAGAATTCAGTTTGGTTTTTTTGTCGAGTATAAATTGCTATGCCTTTTCGCCACGTCTCCGAAAAGTACTAATAAGAAGCTCAACATAGTAGTTTTTTTTTTTTAGGTCGAAAACATGAATATATTATAAACATAGATTTGAAGTTACATTTATAGGCATATCAGAATACAAAAGATCTTGTAAAAAGGAAGGAGGATGTTGCACCTAATCTGAGGAAAGCAGAGAAGCTCGATGGGCCTTTGCAGCCCGGTCTGCCATAGAATTCGCTGCCCTATTGTAGTGAACGATGGTGAGATTAGGGCACCGAAGCTTCATAACCCTTATCTCTTGAAGAATGCCTTTGTGCTCCCATGGCGTCAGGGCAGGATCGTTGATGGCGTCTACAAGAGTCAAGCAGTTAGATTCCACTTCAAGTTGATCCGATCCTCGCCCCCTTTAGAGCAAGAAGTGCAAGGTTTGATTTAATCCGAGCACCTCAACTTGCAGTGCCGAAGATGCAGACACTGTTTATGCGAAGCCATTGAGCAAGGCACCAGAGGAATCTTTGCACACACAGGCGATCGAAGCATCGTGACACTGAGATAAGTAAGCCGCATCAATATTGACTTTTATAAAGCCTTTGGCTAGTGGATACCATTGTTGATCCGAATCATGTTGATTTCTCACATGCTGCTGCCTCTTCTGACTGAAGCTCCAACCGGATCGTGCATCTACTAATGCAGATTGCACAACCTGGTCAACGTTGGGACTTTGCTGTCGGAACAAGAAATTGTTTCTGGCTTTCCAGATATGCCAGAGAAGAGTCGCAACTGTTTCGAGCTCGGGTAAGTCATTATGTTTCTCAATAACAGCAACCAGCTAACTCTCTATGCGATTCACTCCTGTAGGATGATGCTTGAGGTCGATTTTTGAGTGTAACCATACATTTAAAGTCCATGGGCATAACAAAAATAAATGCTCTAGTGTTTTGGGTACCTGTGTAGTGCACATACAACCAGTAGGGTCTGAGATAATGTGTCGACGATATAGGTTTTCTCTAGTCGGCAGAGCATTACTGCAAATTGACCACAGGAAAGGTCTTAATTTATGCATAGTAGTGATTCTCCATAGGGCATTCCATAACTTGCGAGGCGGCTGATATGATGAAGAGGCTTGATTGTTGTTATGACATGTTTGCTAAGTTCTGATGTGATTGTAACAACTCTTTACCGTAAATTGTCCATTTTGTTTTCCTGTCCAGACAAGTTTGTCTTGCTGTGGCCGGATAGGAAGAGATAGTATTTCATCGACTAGTTTACTATCAAAACTCTGGTTTAAAAGGGTAGTGTTCTATGCTTGCTGTTCTGAGATTATAAAGTTTGCAACTCGCTGTGGTTCATCTCTAGGAGCAGGGCCCCCTATTACACCCCTAGCTAGCCACTTGTCCTCTCGTATTTTGATTTGTGTGCCATCCCCAACAAACCATAAGACCTTATCGGTAATAGATTCCCGACCTAGCAAAATGCTTTGCCAACCCCAAGAGGGTCTAGCACCTTTAGTAGCATTCCAGAAATCTCGAGAGTGAAAGTATAGACCTTTAAGGATTCTGCTAGGTAGAGAATGTGGTTGTTGAACTAGCCGCCAAGCTTGTTTTCCTAGTAATGCTCGGTTGAAAGCCAAAAGATTGCGAAAACCTAAACCCCCTTCATCAATCTGTCACTTGATAGTCTCCCAGTTCTTCCAATGTATACCTTGCTTGCTGTAATCAGACTGCCACCAAAATCGAGCTATCCTCTTTTCAATTAACTTACACAACGTAATAGGGATTTTAAATATGAACATAGCATATTGGGGGATTGCTTGCATTACCGTTTTAAGTAAGACTTCCTTACCCCCTTTTGAGATCAACTTTTCCTTCCAACCTTCGAGCTTGGAATGCACATGACTCATAACCCATGTAAACATATCTCTCTTAGATTTCCCCCAGTCTGAAGGAATGCCAAGATACTTGCCAGGCTTTTGCAAAATAGGGACTCTAAGTTCACTGGCCAGATTCTCTTTCAAGTTGCTAGGACATGCAGTACTAAAAAACAGACCAGATTTATTCCTATTCACAGCTTGTCCTGTAGCTATACAATATTCATTTAGGATAGAAGCTAAGTTGTGACATTCGATAAGCTTCACATCGAGGAAGAAAATAGCATCATCTGTGAAAAATAAATGAGATAAGGTGGGACACCAACGGTTTAGCTTAATACCTTTAAGATTGCCAATTGCCACTGCATTATTGATTCAGCTTGTTAAGACATTTGCCATCAGAATGAACAAGTATGGTGATAAAGGGTCCCCTTGCCTTAGACTTCGAGTTGGATGAAAATAGGGTAGAGATTCGCCATTAAATTTCACACTATAATAGACCGTAGTCACACATTGGAGGATCCAATTCACCCATCGAGTATGAAAGCCCAGCTTTAGAAGATATGCACCGAGAAAGTCCCACTCTACCCGGTCATAAGCTTTTGCCATATCCAGTTTAAGCACAGCCTGAAAATGCTTCATTCTTTTGCGTATTCTAAGTTGATGAATGATCTCCTAAACCACAATAATATTATCCTAGATTTGCCGACCACCTACGAAAGCACTTTGTTCTGGGGCTATCAAATCTGGCAGCCAGGGTTTGCAACGATTGGCCAGGATTTTAGAAATGACTTTATAAATAAAGTTACAAAGGCTAATAGGTCTGAATTGATCTAATCTTTCTAGGTGAGGGGTTTTTGGGATCAAAGAAATATAAGTGTGGTTATATTTTGGCAGCAAAACTCCTGTGCGGAAAATTGTTGCCCGGCAACAACAATATCCTCTTGTAAAATATCTCAGTGTGCTTAATAAAATTGACCATTTAGTCCGTCTAGGCCTGGTGCTTTGGTTGCACCTAGCTGGAATACTGCTTTCTGGACCTCCTTAGATGTAACTTCAGCAATAAGAGTGTCATTCATTTTTGTAGTCACCACATGCTTACAAATATTCAAAGTAGGGCTATAATCTCTAGACCCTGTAGAATTCAGGTCACGTACCCACCTTTGTTGATCATCCTGCAGCATGCTGATCTTATTGTTTTGTCTTCTCTGAACAGTGGTTGCATGAAAAAATTTGGTGTTCCTATCCCTCCATTGAAGCCAATTAACACGCGATTACATAGCCCAAAATTTCTCTTCCTGCTGCCATAACCCATGTATTTTCTCTTTCAGGGTCTGATATCACAGCTTTATCGTACTGGCCATGGGGCTGATTTGTCAGAGCTTGAAGCTGATTTTTGAGGTCAAAAATCTGATCCTTGGCATTGCTAAATCTAGATCTGCTCCATTTTAAAAGAGCCACTGAGACAGCTTTTAACTTTTGGGGTAGTGTCGCCTCGCCAGGTTTGTAAGATGTCCAAGAGTCGATAATAGTCATACGACATTGTAGATCTTGTAACCAATATGCTTCAAAGTAGAAAGACCTTGCCCTTTTGGATCGTTGATTTACTGCAGTAGATAACAGAAGAGGACTATGGTAAGATCCTAGGGCTGGTAGGGCCAACACCTCAGCCAGGGGGTAAGTTAGTCTCCATTCCTTTGTGCAAAGAATCCTATCTATTCGTTCCTTAACCATGTCGTCGCTAGTCCGATTGTTAGACTAGGTATAGGAGCAACCTTTGTTTCCCAGATCCATTAGCAAACAATCATTAATTAGATCACGGAATGAATGCATGCGATAGGTCTCAATAGGTCTCTTCCCTACTTTCTCTTATGGACACATTACCTCATTAAAGTCACCTAGACATAGCCAAGGCTGGGTATTAAAGCTACTGATTCACCTTAATGCTGTCCACAGGTGCTGTCGAAGCTGATAACTTACAAGAGCATGGAGGTAGGTAAGACGCATAGTTATCCCCAAATCCAGGTCAGTGCAAATAGAGCCAATCATGTCCGCAGAGTTATAGATCACTTTCGCATCCACTCTAGCAGTCCAAAAAAGTGCAACACCTCATGCTAGTCCCACTGGATTTTCAATATATCTAGCTGAGAATCCAAGTTTCCTTTGCAACTGGATAAGCTTATGATCCTGATGTTTTGTTTCCATCAAAAAAACCAGATCGAGCCTTTCTTGGGTCACTAAGACCCTGAGTGTCACGCCCCGAACCTCGAGCGCGCCAACATCCCACCATGGTCATGCAAATGCGACATTCCCAGGTAGTGTCGCCGACCCCATTCATTTATTATTGCGCAAGCGAACGTATTATAAAACCCACGACAATAAAATACGGGATAGAAAAGCGAGAAAAGCAAAATCACAACATAACACTTAAACATAATTCAACGAGAATTACAAACGGGGGTTTACGGCCAACAATCTACAAAAGACGGCTCTTAAAAGAGGTTATCCTACGACCTACAAGTCGTACACGATCTCAATCCTTATGACTTCACCTCTCCAACTCCTCAAGGCCAACCAAAGCTATCCGGCCGCTCCGTCCACTGGGACTGAAATGGTTATCCAATAACCACTGAGACAACGTCTCAGCAAGTTCAACCCCCTAAACCCCTATTAGAAAGAAAATACACCCAAGGGTGGCCTAGCCACATCACACAGAAGACTTACCTCGCCTCAGCCTTCATCTGCAGGTTAGCACAATTTATATAATTCAATCACGTACAATTATGATAACCAAACAACCATGGCTCAATCACATTATCAAAACAATTCAACCACTTGGATCGTCTCAGCGATCAATCGACTCGGCCGATTACAGGTCATTCCAACAAATCAATTACTACTACCCATCTCGACCTGATAGGAAGATTTAGCAACCAGTGGCAATCACAGCCCCACTCGGCACGACCTGTAATTAGGTGGTAATTCACGGCCTCATCAGGCACGACCTCTAATAGGTGGTATTTCACGGCCTCATCAGGCACGACCTCTAATAGGTGGTATATCACGGCCTCATCGGGCACGACCTCTAATAGGTGGTATATCACGGCCTCATCAGGCACGACCTCTAATAGGTGGTATTTCACGGCCTCATCAGGCACGACCTCTAATAGGTGGTATATCACGGCCAATCGCCCATTCATTTCCACGCTTAGGATTTTATAAAGAGTCCATATTTATCACAATCAACACTCAATTCGCCACATCCATTCATCAAATTCAAATTCTAAATGCACAATAGCGATCGGCACGAAATTCTGAGCAAATAAGGTCCCAATGAAAATTTTCGGAATTTAATAGATAATTAAATTTATTCCGAAAATTAATTAAATAATAATATCCATAGTTTTCGAAATTCACACTCAATTCATAATATCCAATCATCAATTTCAAAATCCGAATGTACCGTAGCGACCGGCACGAAATTCTGAGCAACCGGGGTCAAAAATAATTTTTTTGATTTTTTATATAAATAATAATATTTTAATAATTTCGGATTATAATATAATATAATATTTTCCAGAATTTCGAAGCACTTAAATAATTCAAAACTAAAATCATTTTGTGTCACATCAAGGCTTCACTTTAAATAACTTCTTTTAACCTTTAATTTAAACACACTTTAACATAAATCAACATCTTAATCCAATTTATAATTAAATGCACTAATCCACACCTAAACTTACTTAATTTAAACTAAGCACACCTAGAGCATCATTAACACTCTAATCAAGATTTAGTGAGTTAAACTCACCGGATTAGCGAGCCGAGCGGACCAAAACGACGGGGACGACGCGGGGATCGACTTTCCTCAAAGCGGGCCGAGCATCCGAGCTCGGGAAGGCGGCCAAAACAGGCCAAAACCCAGCTGCAATACCCATTTTTGCAGCTACTGAGCAAGCGCGGAGGAGGGCTGATCCGGCGTCGGTTGGGGTGAGCAAGGGCGGCAAGGACTAGGCGGAGCTCCGGCGGGCTAAGGCAGGGGCGCACGGTGGCCAGAGGCGGCTGAGTCGTGGCCTAAACTGGTCGAACAGCCTCCTGGAGGCGAAGACGAGCGAGGACGATGGTGAGGGAGGCGGCTCGCGGGACAGCAGTGGCGTGCGAGGCAGCGGACGGCGCGAGAGGGGTGCGCGACGGCGACGGGTTTCGGCGACGACGAACGGGCGGTCGAGCGGCGGACGAAGGGGGCGGTCGGGGCTGCTGGTTTCGTTCGGTTCTCCCTCTCTTCCCTCCAAGTTCCAACACAACTCCTTGATTCAAGGAAGAAGAAAGGCTTGATGTGACACCCCCACTTTTGGTGAGCTAATGGGCTTGCGACACTTGTCAACACCCAATTTGCTAGGCTTCAATCATCATGACATCACCCGCATGATGTCATCTTCCACTATCTCCTCTCCCACAACATTCTTCAATGGGTGCAATTTCATTTTCCGCCAGGGCATAAAATCTTGTACCTTAAATTCCTCAATTTCAATCAATTCTCTTCCAATTGAGTCCAATTAAAATCCATAAAATTAATCCATGATCCTCATAAGATATGTGATACTCCAGACTTCTAATTTCTAAATTCGATCTCAATTCCACAGTTAATTTCACTTTGGCACGATACTAGCGCGGCCCAACCTACTGGGTAGCTTTTAGAAATTTTCCCTGCATTTGACCTGTGTTTGATCATCTCAAGCCACAATGTACATCTTTGAAACATTGGCGACTTTCGGTTGTCGGGGTAATCTCAAGGTTTCAAATACGAGAACAGGGTACCCAATCGATAGAAAAGTCGATCCAGTGCCGATCGACAAGAATTGTGCGATCTGGTGGAATCACCCACACCTGATCACATGCCTCTGTCGAGTCAACCTATCTCTGGTCTCTAATTGATTTTTATTTGTGCTGTAATGACCCTTGCAGATTAGCTCGGTCGAAAGATCGCTTCCTGGTCAAATTCTCGAGTCTGATACATTAGAAACTCTTAACAGCTTCACCCGATAGACTAGTTTCCATATGAGTGGCCAACTCAAGGAAAAGAACTATATGCATGCCAACGAAATGCCCGCCTCAATTTATTGAAAATAGAATCGGAAAAATCGGGATGTCACACTGAGTGCTTGAACTGTCAGGGGGTTACCTAGCCCCTGATAGTTCCGACTTATTATTTTCATTGTTCACTTGGTGGCTTTTTAGGGCTAGCGACTAGGGCCCAAGAAGCAGAACCATCCGCCTCATAGATAGGAGTTTCCTGCAAAACAGATTCATCAAGGTTCTCTTGGAGTTGAGTACGAACATCTGGGATAAAGAGTTTTTTGGCCTTCTTAATAGGTCCAGATCGTGCAGTAAGATGTGAGTGCTTAATCTTCTTAGACTGTATAGTGCTTGCTGTTATGCTACTAGCTAGAAGTTTCTGTTGAACATTCAGACTCTCTGATGCATTCGGTACCATAGATTGTCATTTAATAGGAGTTGCAGCAATAATAGGATGATCAGGCTCCATTGCCTCCGTTGTCTGCTTTCCTTTATCTTTTTGAATAGGGATAATTGCCGAAGGGGATGGAGGAGTCTCCGGGACAGTCTCGTCAACAATAGCTGGGGATGGATTCGTCTCATAAAAGGTACGCCAGAACGGGCTATAGTCCTAGTCCTCTGCTCTTACCCATGAGCCATATAGGAAACAATCATTCTTTTCCATATTGCTCTCGTCATAAGGAAACTATGCACAATGCGTGGCATAGTGGCCAAGCTTACCACATGAAAAGCAATAGTGCGAAAGTCTTTCATATTTGAAATCAAGCCAGAAATTCTTTCCTTCAATTTTGATTAAGATCCCTGTCATGAGCGCTTGTTGAAGATTGAATTCTACCCAGACCCTTGCTGTTTTTAGCATAGATCCATCCTTATTCTCTATGTGAACTTCTATTACTCTCCCTATGTGAGCAACAACCTTACTAAGCATGTTTTCATTACATCGTTCCAATGGCAAACCATAAACTTGGACCCAAAGCTTGCAGGTATTGAAGTTATAGCAATGCAAAGGTGTATTTGCTATCCAGGGTTTTAACATGACTAGATGGTTAGCAAAATGCCAAGGTCCATTTTCGTACACCCTCTGTTTTACCTCCTCAGATTGGAATTTTATAATATATAAACCAGAGTCACCTAGAGAAATGTCCACAAGTTCAGTGCACCAGACCCTTTTCACAGTATTCTGAAATGCTTGAAAGTTAAATGTAGGATTATTTAAAAGCTTACCAACTAAAACTAACCGACATTCCTCAATTTTGTCAACAGGTGCTGCGTTGTCCCATACCTCCACTGCTTGTTCCGACCATAGGCGACCCATTCGATTACATAAAGCCCCCAGACGAGCTTCATCATCAGCAGTCGATCGATTCATAATTGACTTGAAGACCAAATAAATTCTGAAGAAACCCTTAGTGAAACAAGATCCAGCAGTGGAATTAAAAGACCAGCTTGTCAAAACCTCTCTTCGACCGGCCGAGAAGAAAAACAGGGAGAATCAAAGTAAAAGGGTACTGTCGAGCAACCCGATCGTGACATGCAAGCCGCAAGAAAAGTTCGGTGAAGGTCGTTGAAGAAGGGGATGAAAGAAGGGAGTGATGTGGAGATGTAAAATTGTTCCTATTAAGAGATCCAAATTGAGTGAGCTTCGAGATGAGTCTGTAAAAACTGGGAAAAAATGCGAAAGAAACCTACCAAGAAGGTAGAAAGACTCTACATTTCGTAGAGAGATAGCTCAACGTAGTAGTTAAAAAGCATAATTTATCATGACTTTCAGAATAACTACCGGTGAAGATTGATAAGCTACAACAAGCCTCAATATATTTAGTTCTTGCTCCACGATAGTCGCGTAATCCACCATGCAAGCCGATCACTGCATGTCAAGTCTAGTCTATTTGAGTGAAAGGATGATATTTGCAACATTTTGTATATTTTTATTTGGCTTTGGCGGACAAAGTTTTTCAGAGACAGCGTAAGATCTCGAATTAAATTTTCATTTAGCGTGACTTCTTAAAGTCCGAGGACACAAAAGTAAAAATCTCAAAAAATCGACTAATCAATTGTACTGATCGTAAAACAAAAGTATTGGCTAATTTGTCTCCTCGAAAGGGCATAAAAACCTCTCCGGAGAAAATATTTTGAACTTTTATTTCAACGTAACGTTGATGTTTTGTCAAGAGCACAATGAGTTGCAAACATGGATATCCTTGTCAGGTTCGATCACAGGTTAAGGTTAAACTAGAAGATATAATTTGAATCAACCAAACTTATTTTATTTAATCTATTTAATATCAGGAAAAGTACCAAAAAATATTAATATGTTGCATTAATATCAATTCAATCGTAAATTTTTTAATTGAATTAATTTAATCCTAAATATTTTTACATTGGTACTAATTTAGTCCATTTGACTAATTTAAATAAGATATTGTTAATGTGAACACTGACCATATTATATGGCACGACTAGTACTGACATAGATATTATTTTAATAATTATTTTCTTTCTTTTTTTGTCCTTTCATGGCCTGTGCCAATGAGGGTTAGCGTCGCTTGAGCAAGGGTGGCGGAGTCATGCTAGCAGTGAGGGCGACCCTCACTAAGTCTCGCTTAGGTGAGGGCAAGAGCTGAAAAGGTCGCCTTCACCAAATCTAGTGAGGCTAACCCTTGCCTAAGCTAGGCCGGCCTCAACAAGGCGCGACAAGGCCAACCTTTGCCTAGGCAATGCCTAACAAGCCCACTCTTCGCCAGACAAGGGTCGACCTTGCCAAATCTAGTGATCGTGACCTCACCAATGCTTGCCCTTTTTAGCCATGGTCTTTGTTGGACTAGCATAGGCTATGAAAAAAAAAGAAAAGGAATTCAAAAAATTATTAAAAGTTATAAGAAAAATATCCACGTCAACACTAGCGGTGCCATGTAATGTATCACGTAATACAGCCAACATCCACCTCAATCATTTTTAGCTTAAATTGAATGGATGGACTCAATTGGTACCTTTATGAAATGGTTTAGGACTAAATTGGACTAATTAAAAGGTTTGTGACTAAATTGGTATCAAGGCAATAGGTCTAGTAGGGCTTTTGTAATATTTTTCCCGTTAAGTATCTATTGCACTTGTAAATTAAGATGTTGATGAGTCAATTAATGGTCGGTAAATCAACTATCTCTTTTATTTTTTGTCACTAGAACTCTTACAATCTCGACTTGCAATGAACAAATAGGTGGTTAATGAAGGAAAAATTCCAAATAAAGGCTTAAAGTGTTCTCATTTTCCTAAAAAAGTTCTAAATTGGATTTTATTTCAAATAAGAGCATAAAGTGGCCACCTCAATCTCAAAGAAGGGTTTGACCTTGCCAATCAACAAAATCTTCCAACCAGTAAAGGGCATTTTCGTCCAAGGACAATGTGATAGTTAATGGGTGTAACATTTTGGAGTTTTACCCTCCGTTTATTAGATCTAATGTACCAATTTGTGATTCTTCATAGTATTAATCTAATATAACCAAAACTAATAGTGGATAAATTGATCATAAATATACCAGTTTGAAGTCAATTTGTTATCAACAAAATAGTTTTCGGTAAATTTATCATGGACATACTAGTTTGGGGTCTTTAATATTCATATTTTGAGATAAATTTATTATAAGTGTACTAGTTTGGGGTTTTCCGTGGTATTAATCCTAAATAAAAAAAATCCAAGACACAAAGCTAGAGATCGGCTTATAACATAACTTGAATTTGTCATCTCATGAAAATAATATGACTCCTTTATCACTGGGTTACCACGCTCAATGGTTCCAATTTGTTCGATTTATTGCATCTCTTGAGAAGCACATTGTCTAGGATAAACAACTCCAACTTAACCTCCCTTGAGTAAGAAAACTGAATCCGATGTAAGAGTAGGCCTATGAGAAGCTTATCAGCGATTGCGAAATGCAGAGAAGCCCAACCAGTCAGCGCACATATTCCCTTTTCAACAAACGTGCCTCGTATGGACCTCACGCTGTTGCCGAACTTAATCCTTGTCTATATTAGCAAATTGTCACATTTAATGGATTTTTTTTGGGGGGGATAATGGCATGGAGGGTTTTTGAACTCATTCAATTTGCACAGTATAGTCCTTAGACTTTTTTTATGCAACTGGGTCATTGAACTTCATCATGTTCGTTCTTCCATTATGTGCTTGGACGGAAATGCTAAGATGTTATCCATATTTGCGTTACATAAGTGTTATCACTTTAGATAGTTGCCACCGCCTCCAATCACCCCGAAATGAAGATACTCGGATTGGGAGAGGATCGGACAGATATACTCAGGTAGGCTCAAATTGATCTAGTTTATCTCCATCCTCGTAGGCGGTTGGCTGACTTCCATGGCCCTCCACGCCATTTCTTGTTGGAAGATATGCTGGATCTATTTTTGGTTATGATCATGCATTAGATCAATTAGGGATTAGATTGATATATTGAATTGATTTGTAAAATATCCCTTTTCCTTTTATTCATGTATCTCTTGTATTATAATTACAGTATGATGTACATTGAATACAATATAGAGAAAACAGAAAATTCCCCAAAACTCTACGATCTCTCTTCCTTTCTTCGGTCTGTTCTTTGCTTCTCTATACCTTCTGACATGGTATCAGAGCTTGGCTCTTGATTCCGCTGCCGCATGCATTGATTGCTTATCGAAGCTTCCTGATCTGCAAAATCGGATCAAAGCAGCAAAGGAATCAAAATTTATTAGAGAAGAAAGAAGCAGAAATCGTTACTCACCATGAGTCAACCAGAAAACCCATCTTCTGGCATAGATACACAACCCACAGAAGAGGCTACACCTGCACAACAAATACAAAACACGATCTCGGCGATCCAACAACAAGCTCAAATTCAAGGTCTACCATGGTAGTATCACCTGGCTCAGTCGAACATGGGGTTGCCCATCTCCGGGCATTCTTACCAATGGGTACCGTATCCATGGTACGTTAGGCTAGGCCCAAATGCATCATTGCCGGGGACTGGGAACAACCTAAGCAACCCCCAGTCCGACGGGAGTCCACCAGCCACGAATGGGGCAAACTCAGCCGTCGGCTCAGAACAAGTGAGCGGGTCGGGTGAACCGGGTTTTGGGACAAATCCCTACCCGGGTTTTTCCAATGTGGGTTATGGATCCGGATCTAGCAGATCGGGTACAGGGACGAACCCCTACCCGAATCTCGCATCCGGCTTTCTCCCGTTTCCGATCGTGGCTGTAACCGGCCGACCGGAACCCGGCGACCCTTTGTACGTGTCAACCGTTGATGGTCTAGAACTGAAATTGATCAGTTTACAACTCATCGAGTCGGAGAACTATTCCAAATGGTCGCAGGATTTCCGGCGAGCCCTTGTGACGAAGGACAAAGACGGATTTCTTGACGGAACAATATCCATACCTTTGGACGAGCGACTGGCCGGGCACTAGAGAAAGTGCAACCACCTCATCCGAACATGGATCAACAATTGCGTTTCTCCAGAGGTGAACGCCAGGTTCCTCCAATGGAAGACTCAAAACAGATGTGGGATAGCATTAAAGAGATGTACGGGAAGTTAGATCGCGCCAAGATCTTTTCTCTCATGCAGGAATTAAGCGAGTTAAAATAGGGAAATATGACCGTCACGGCCTGCTACAATAAGCTGTCGTCTCTTTGGAACCAACTTGAAGCAACGGAGGAGAAGCTTGAGGGACCAGCAGAGACACTCCAGTAGTACAAATCTATGAAGGAGAGGGAGAAGGCTACGCGATTCCTTTTGATTTTGAATGAAACTTACCTAACTTTTCGATCACAGATCTTGGCGATGGATCCGGTGCCTCCCCTTGGATGAATCTTCCAGTTGGCTATCTAAGAGGAAAGCTAGAGGCTCGCGGTTCCGGAGCAAATGCGAGGAAGTGATAGCATCGCCCTCGCGATGCGCGGCGTCCAGCAAGACTCGGGAAAAACCCTAGCCCGAGAGAGAGAGAATCGTGAAGGGGGGCTAAGGTTACAAGGAGGTGTCGTCGAATGGCCCCTTAAAAGAGAGGGGATGAACGGCTCAAATCCTCCGCCGAGATCTGACGGTGCATAGGGGCCCTATCACTTCGGCGAATCGAATGATGGATATCACCCCTCGTTGAAGGGATCCAATGGTAAAATCTTTTGATATCACCCCTCGTTGAAGGGATCCAATGGTAAAATCTTTTCCTCATTAATCGGATGGTCAGATTTTTTCCGCATATTTAAAGAATTTTGGTCAAAATTCAAAGGGGAGAGGTAAATTATATTGCGAATATTGCAAACATCCACATCATACCATAGATAATTGTTGGAAATTACATGGTAAGCCAGGAGAAAAGGGGAAGAAGAAAGAATATTCTGCAGCCTATCAGGTCACTGGACTAACTGGTTTGAATAATGATCAACCTATTACATATGGGCAGTATCAGCAGCTGATGCAGGCATTGCAAAAAATTGATGTTGGGAACAAAGGAGCAAGTTTTTTAGGTATTTCTCATTGCTTGATAAATTATATTTCAAGAATGGCTTGGATAATTGACTCAGGGGCAAGCGATCATATTATTTGTGATAGAGGATTTTTTTTCCAACATGCACAAGAAATTAGATACACCTATTTCTGTGCAATTACCAAATGAGAACATCACTCACGTCACTTTGACAGGCACAGTCCAACTGAGTCATCAAATTACCCTTCAAAATGTCCTTTATGTTCCACAATTTCAATTCAATCTCATTTCTGTCTCCAAAGTTTGTAGAGAAAATTCATGTCAAATATTCTTCGATTCTGACACCTGTTTTTTCTAGGCCCGTTCGACTGGCAAACTGATGGGCTTGGGTAGTCTTTCTAAAGGGCTTTATTTTTGGACTAGTTATCCTAGTCATTTTGATTTATCTTCAATTCCCCTAAATAAAAAATCGTTGTGTAATCTGTCTACCAATGATAACAGTTTTCTTATGCATTCACGAATGGGTCATAGTGCATTCTTTCCTTACTCTAAATGTGAAATATGCCCACTTGCAAAACAATCCCGAACTCCTTTTCCTTCCAGTGCAACACGTTCCACTGAAATTTTTTCCCTGATTCATGTGGATGTTTGGGGACCTTATCACACCCCACATTGGGATGGTTCACATTATTTTCTCACAATTGTGGACGATTACTCCCGTGCCACATGGGTGTTCTTGATGCGATCGAAAGCACAAGTTGTTTCTCATCTAAGGATGTTTCTAATCCTGACCAAGAATCAGTTTAGGAAGTCGATTCGACGAATTCACATTGATAATGGGACATAATTTTTTAATAATGATTGTCGTTCACTCTTTTTGTCCCAGGGCATTCTTCATGAAAGCTCCTGTATTTATACTCCACAACAGAATGGGGCAGTAGAGCAAAAACATCGCCATCTCTTGGAAGTCACCAGAGCATTGAAATTTCAGGGATCTACCCTAGAAAATTATTGAGGAGATTGTGTTATTACTGTAGCTTATTTAATCAACTGGATGCCAACATAGACACTGGATGGCAAATCGCCTTTCGAATTGCTTTATGGAAAGAAACAGACATTGGATCATCTGAGGATTTTCGGCTGCTTATGTTATGCTACAGTAATGGGGCCTCGGGACAAAATGAGTCCTCGTGCTAGGAGATGCATATTCATGGGATATCCAAATATGCAAAAGGGATATTGTGTCCTCGACATAAGAACAAGAGATTTTTTCATTAGTCGAGATGTTGTTTTTCACGAAAATGTCTTCCCCTTTCTTGAAACCTCATCCTTCCAAGACGACTTGGATGCTCCAACCAATTCCCGTCAAATCCTAGATGACGAAGAAGCATCCCCTGGCTATATCCTCACAGCACCTCTAGAAGCAGGTCTTCATCCAACTTTACCTAACTCTCCTCCAGAAGAGGTTATGGATAGTGCTCCTGTAGACACAACCAACATGGAGGATACTTTTGAGACAAATGTAGAGGGACAGTCTCCATCTCCACTGCCGACAACTCATCCACGTCGCTCAGGACGAGCTACAAGACCGCCAACTTGGACTAAAGATTATTTTTGTGTTTCACTTAACTCACCAGGTATTCGCTATCCAATATCTTCTTACGTATGCTTTGATAAGCTTTCGTCAGATCATAGATGTTGCATTAGCCGTATTTCCGATGAGAAAGAACCCTCTAGTTATGATGAGGCATCCAGAGATCCACGATGGCAACAAGCTATGGCAGCAGAATTACAGGCATTGACTGATAATCACACATGGGAATTAGTCACTCTTCCTCAAAACAGAAAGTCCATAGGATGTAAATGGATGTATAAGATCAAATATAGATCTGATGGATCCATTGAGCGTTACAAGGCTAGGTTGGTGGCTAAAGGATATACCCAATGGGAAGGTTTCGATTATCACGAGATTTTTTCCCCAGTCACTAAGGACGTCACAGTTCGTTCATTCTTATCAGTTGTAGCTATTCATAATTGGTCTTTGCATCAGATGGATGTTCACAATGCCTTTCTTTATGGCGATTTAGATGAGGAAATCTACATGGACATTCCTCAGGGCTTACGGAGACAAGGGGAAAATAGAGTATGTCGTCTCTGCAAATCCTTTTATGGACTGAAACAAGCTTCAAGGCAATGGTATGCAAAGTTTGCGAATGCTCTCACAACTGCAAGCTTCAAGCAATCCAAGTATAATTACGCCATGTTCACATGGACTAAAGGTATGTCATCTATCTACTTAATGATATATGTTGATGACATCCTTATCATGGGAAATGATGAAACTGTAATAAGGAGTCTTAAGAAATATTTGCATGCTACATTCCATATAAAGGACCTGGGAGCACCGAAATACTTCCTTAGTATTGAGATTGCTCGATCCGACCAAGGGATTTATCTCAGTCAGTGGAAGTTTGTATTGGAGATCATTTCAGAAGCTGGACTATCAGGTTGCAAGCCAGCAAAAGCTCACCCAATAGTGATTCTTTCGGAGAAGATGCTCATCCGTATTTGCAAAGTCGATCCACGAAGAAACTTTTGAACCGCAATCTGCGGCATTTCTTCAACTCCTTGTGGTGTATATATAGCACTCTCATTCCTTCTAAATCTGTATACATTGTACAACCACACAACAGTAAAGAGAACATATGATGCTTCCCAAGGCCTCTCTCGTCTTCCTTCTTTTCTGAGTCCTTCTATCTAACATGATCATCTCTTCAAGAGTCACTTACGCCCGCCCAATGAGCAACGGTGAGCACTATCTCTATACATGCA
The DNA here is from genome assembly GCA_014182545.1 of Eucalyptus globulus. Lineage (NCBI taxonomy): Eukaryota > Viridiplantae > Streptophyta > Magnoliopsida > Myrtales > Myrtaceae > Eucalyptus > Eucalyptus globulus. The sequence goes on from CM024724.1 coordinate 2,730,145, forward strand.
CACCAAGTGAGAAGACACAAAACCTGGGTTGACTGGATAAATCACCGACTTAATGATTAAGAAAAATCGCTTCTGAGAGAAGTGATGATGGGGGCTATAAAAGAAACTGATTTCACATTTTACAAGTGATGTACTCTAAGAATTCGAAGTTTGAAGATAACAATGTCTGAATTGGAGACTAACTAACTAAATAGTAAGTGCACGTTTTCAGGAGGAAGTAATATCGAAAAGACGGTGATTAGCCAATTTTTTGTTCGTGGAACAAGTCGGATAGTAAATGTCACCCTCGTCGTAGCATTTCGAAGCTCCTTCCTTAGAGACCATGCCTGCCATGGGAATCTTTCAAGTGATTCTCGATTATTAGCTTTTCTGTTTGGTTGTGTTATCAAGAAATGAAAAATTCGTTTTCTATACTTTCCACGGTTAATTAAAGTTTTCCACAAACTTTTGTTTATGGAGCTCAAATGATTTTTTTGAATAACCTGCGAATGGAAGAACTGTAAATTGATTGTCTATCAAACCTATGCCTTTTCGACTAATCTGAATATCTTTATTTCAGGCTCCAGATCACAGCATACCAAGACTTATCTATTTAAGTACAAATGTGATATCCACAGCAATTTGTATATTCATATTTGGCTTGAATTGATAGGAATGGTATATTTTGAAAGTATTTAAAAGTTTTTGGAAGAAAGCAGGAGATCTCAAATTTGATCCAATTTAACATGAACTGTTGTAATTCTTTTGAAATCAGATAAGATAGTGAAAAAAAAGAAAACTATATGGTATATTTCACTGACGTGAGCCCTTGGGCATGCGATGCACGCATTAGAGCACATGAAGGCGCATGGCCGCCTGTGCTCGACATGCGGTGGCGCATGGCTGCACATGAGGGCACATGCGGCCTCCCCTAGAGTTGCGTCACCCACGATTTTGCTCATCTCAACGATTTCTTTTTGTTTACATAATTAAAATCGATTTTTGCTATACGAAAAATCACGAAAAGGGGCAAAACTATATGTCCGTGTTCTAATCTATGGAGGCTCTGATATCACAGGTAAGACTCGAAAACGCAACCCAAGATCTTTATAGTTAGAACAAAAACATATATAATCGAGTAGAAAAATTAACACACCTGTTTTGGAATCTATTGTTCTTGATACGGAAGCGTGACAATCTAAGTGCAAGTGCTTCTCCTCTATTATCTTATGTATCACCGGCTCAATAAGCTGGCTTCTCACTTTTAGTGCTTTGGAAACATTCCTTGTGAGGATAATTGTGAGTGTTAGGGTCGGAGGAGAGATTTCAATACTATTTATAGAGTTTCCAGCTAGTCCATCTCAATACGAGTTAAGCTCGATACAGCCCACACTAGTTAACTCCATATTAAATTAGTTAAGAAACATTCTATCTCACCTTAGACCAACTTTATAAGACGGTAAATTACAATATCAATTAATATAACCCACATTAGGAAAACTCTTACATAAACAACTTCAACTTAGTTGCCAATAAACAAGAAAACTAAATACGATGTAAGAGTAGACAGACCTATGAGAAGATTGTGAATTTGGAAATGCTAAGATGCTCAAACAATTGGCACACGAATTCCTTTTCCAACAAACATGCCTCATACAGGCCCGATCACTTTCATGAGTTTTACTAAAGAAATTAATTTACCAAAGGAATTCAGAATTACCAATGCCATAATCACATTATCTTGAGGAAGAGAGCCTTAACATATGACTTGGGTAAATTAATTTTAATATATCACCATTATCGTAAAATTAAGTCGATTCATTTATTTATGTTACAATTAAATCAAGTTAATATACTTGCCATTGACCTTGACTTCTCCCCCATCCTTTCTTTCCATGATCTTTTCTAAACCTGTTCTTGCAAGACTGGGTTCAGCTCACGCGGAAACAACTCGGATTGGTTGAAGAGAGAAGCGGGTTTAACACGGGAGCAACCAATCCGAAAACCCTTGCACGCATCTTGGGGATGTGAGCCCAATCCATCTCAGCCATTGAACAGTATAGGTTTCACATAAGATTCAAATAATCCTAGGATTGGAATGAAGTGCATTCACATTGACTGGATTCATGCAATTCTTGCTCGCGACCAATCTACTGGGTCCACCGCGTGTAGTGCACACTTTGGTAAAAGAGAGGCTCGTCAAAAGTTCACCCAATAAAGTGATTCTTTCAAAGAAGATGCTCATCCGTGTTTCCAAAGTCGGTCCCCGGAAAAACTTTTGAACCGCAATACACGGCATATCTTCAAATTAATGTGGTCGACATGGCACTCTCACTCATTCTATATCCATAACCATCGTACAACCACACAACAATAAAGACAACGCATGATGCTTCCCAAGGCCTCTCTCGTCTTCCTTCTTTTAATAGTCCTTTCATATGACATGACCATCTCTTCAAGAGTCTCCAATGCCCGCCCGATGACTAACGGTGAGCACTATCTCTATACATGCATGCAAAATGAGAAAACACAAAACATGGGTTGACCAGATAAATCGCAGACGTAACAATTAAGAAAAATCACTTTTGAGAGAAGTGATGATAGGTGACACAAAAGAAACCGATTTCACATTTTACAAGTGATGTACTTTAAGAATTCGAAGTTTGAAGATAATAATGTCTGAATTGGAGACTAACAAAGTAAATAGTAAGTGCATGTTTTCAGGAGGAAGTAATATCGAAAAGACGGTGGTGAGCCAAATATTTGTTCGTGGAAGTCAATCTAAGTCGGATAGTAAACATCACTCTCGTCGTAGCATTTCGAAGTTCCTTCCTTAGAGACCATGCCTACCATTGGAATCTTTCAAGTGATTCTCGTTTATTAGTTTTTTCTTTTCGGTTGTGCTATTAGGAAACGAATAATTCCTTTTCTGTACTGTCCACGGTTAATTAGAGTTGGCCACAAACTTTTGTTTATGGAGCTCAAATGATTTCTTTGAATACCCTGCGAATGGAAGAAATGTAAATTGATTGTTTATCAAATTGATATCCCTATGCATTTTCGACGAATCTGAATATTTTTATTTTAGGCTCCGGATCACAGCGTACTAAGTCTTATCTATTTAAGAAAAAATGTGAGTCACAGCAATTTGTATATTCTTCTTTGGCTTGAACTGATAGGAACGGTATATTTTGAAAGTATTTCAAATTTTTTTTGAAGAAAGCAGGAGATCTCAAATTTGATTTAAATTAGCGTGAACTGTTGTAATTCTCTTGAAATCAGAAAAAGGTAGTGGAAAAAAAAAAAAAAACTAACCAACCCACTAACCCACGGTATACGTGCATGAACCCATTACCACAGTCCTACTGATGTCTTAGAAGAGAAGAAGTTTAGATAATTAATGCCCATGACACAAGTTAGTTGGAGATCCGCTTGTAACATAACTCAAATTTGTGACCTCGTGGAAAAGAATGAAATCCCTTTATCAGTGGGTTACCACGCTCGATGGTTCCAATTTATTCGATTCATTGCATCTCTTAAGAAGCACATTGTCTGGGATAAACAACTCTAAATTGACCTCCCCTAAACAAGAAAACTAAATCCAATGTAAAGTAGAGCTATGAGAAGCTTGTCAGCAATTTCGAAATGCATAGATGCCCAACCAGTCGGCGCACGTTTTCAACAAACATGCCGCAAATGGACCTCTCACTGTGGCCGGAGTTAATCCTTGTATATATTAGCAAATTGTCACATTCAATGGATTTCTTTTTGGGGATAGTGGCATGTAGGTGTCTTGAACTTTTTCAATTTGTGCAGTGTAGTCCTTAGACTTTTTTTATGCAACGGAATCATTGAACTTTGTATTTGTTTGTTCGTGCTCGTCCTTCCAGTATATACTTGGATGGAAATGCTGAGATGACATCCAGATTTGCGTTACATAAGTGTTATCGCTTTAGATAGTTGCCATCGCCGCTGATCACCCCAAAATGAATATCCTCGGACTGAGGGAGGATTGGACAGAGATACTCAGGCAGGTTCGAATTGACCTAGCTTATCTTCGTCTTTGTAGGTGGGAAAGTGGCTGAACTTCGTGGCCCTCTGCGCCATTTCTGTCATCCTCCTCGCCACGTCCGCCTTCATCGATTGTTGAAGGTTCTTTGTTATTTTTTGTTTTCAATTCTTTTCTGCTCAGTAAAATTAACTTCATGCATCTTTTAATTTTCTCAAGTTGTAAAAGCCACATCGACAATATGTGGCTGCCACATAAGCACTTAACAACCGTTTAACAACCGTTTAGCAGGTGAATATTCGTGTACTACCCCTTATTGGTCCCAAGGAACGGAGGAGGAACTGATTTAGGAATAACATTTTCGTCCAAGCTTCTGACTTAAGGACAACAATTGAACATGTTTAAGGACCTTATTGTAAATATATATGCACAAATAAAAAAATGCTTGGGAACACCAATGCCATAATCACCTTTTTTTTTTCAATGTACAAGGAAGTGATCTTTGATATAGGACTAATGTAAAGTAATCTTAAGCTCCGATTGTTTAGGGAAATGTGGCATTTTCGGAAATTATTTTTCAAAAAGCCATATTTCAAGAAAATAATTATATTTTTCAATGTTCGGCTGAAATTTGAAAATGAAACTAGAAAATATTTTCCGCCGTTCAGCAGGAAAATCTTTTCATATATGCACTCATTTTCAATATTTTTTATATATTTTTAAAATCGATTTTTAAATTTTTAATATTTGTCCTTTCCCTTTCTTTTTTTTCTCTCTTTCCTTTTAAGCTTTTTTCTTCTTCTTCTTCTTCTTCTTCCTTGGCCTCAGCCAATCGCTGGTCACAGCAGCAGCCGGCAAGGTCGAGCCTTTCCTAATCTGGTGAAAAGCTTAGCTTCACCCGATCAAAAATAAAATAAAATTTGTGCGCACTTGGAGTATATGAGCCCATTTCTTCTTAATCATTGAATAGCGTGGGTCAAATCCAAATGATTTAACGGTTAATATGAAATTGGCTCACATTCATGGAATGCACGCAGTTGTCGCTCACAGTCAAGTTTCAACTCACCGGGTCCGTCACGATGTAATGGACCCTTTAGTCAAAAGAGAGGGAGAGACTTTATGTGTACGATGCACTCTTTTCGACGTCAGGTTGGGGGCGACATGTCTGAACCACAAAACACGGCTGCTCGTCAACTCCATTGCGTCGACATTGTTATACATAGCAGTCTCATTGTTATACACACAGTTATCGTAGAAGCATACTTTCCAAGAGAGAGAATGATGTTCACAAGGCCCATCTCGTCTTCCTTCTTTTCCTAGCCCTTTCATCTCACGTGATCATCTCTTCGAAGGTCGCCGTCGCCGCCCGCCTGGTGAGCAACGGTAAGCACTTCAACCTCTATAGATGCGTGCACAAACGAGAAAATGCGAATCACGGGCTGGAGGGATAAACAGCCGATGTGATGGTTAAGAACGGTCTGCTTTCGGGGTACAAAAGAGATCGGTTTCACATATCGAAAGTTATATTCTTTTAGAATTGAAAGATTGGAGACGGTAAAGTTTGAGTTGGAGACTAAATAGACGCTTGTTTTCAGGAGGAAGCAGATCCGGGGTGATGGCGGTGAGCAAGATTGGTGTTCCAAATAGGAGCATCCCGACTGCCGGTATAGCAAATGCTCCACCGTCGTTACCTCCCGTATGATCCACGACTATCAAATTTTATTTTCGATTGCTCCTAATTTTCGTTGGCGTTTTATGGAGACAATACAAATGTAATTCACTTTCGATCCTATCCATGGTTAAGTAGGGTTTTCCACATACTTCTGTTGACGGAGCTCCAATGATTTCCTTGAATACACTGCCAATGGCAAAAGAGTTTTTATTGAATGGATATCGCTATGCCTTTCCGCCACATCTCCGAACAGTACTCCTAATAAAAAGCACAACCTATTAGTTAAAAAGGCACATTTTACCATGACTTTCTTAATAACTACTGGTGAAGATCGCTAAGCTACTGTGAAGCTCAATATATTTATTTCCCGCTCCCTGAGTGCCGCGTTATCCACCATGCAAGCCAATCACCGCGTGTTGAGTCTATTCCATTTGAGTGAAAGGATGATATTCGCAACATTTTGAACAGTTTTGTTTGGCTTGAGCTGACAAAAACAGCATGTTCCAAAGTGTCGAGAAATCAAGTGGATGTGCAAGTAAAATAATCACTTTATTTTATATAAGCAATATTGCAAACTCTTTACACACACCTCTCACACCTCACACAAACACAATTCTTGCACACACCCACTCACTCTTTCTCACTCTACACTTCACGCCACCTACTCCACCCACACACTCACGTACACACTTCACTCACACACAACACCCCCTCACACTTTTCACACAAGACCCCTATCACCCCTACCTCTCAACTCTCTCGTGCAAGACACACTCAAGGGGCAAGAGCCCCTATTTATAGGAGGCAAAGTCGGTGGCTTTGCTGGCCTTCTACACTATTCTACAAGTAATATTTTATTACAAGTTGTTGGTCAACAATTGCGGCTGAAGCTGAAGAATTATCTAGAGAGAAAAGTCTGGAGAAGTGGCAAGAGATCCGGACGAGTCAAGAGAGAGAGATCTGGAGAGTTCTAGGAGAGAGAGGCGGTGATCTTCTCAACACAAAGTACCTTTAAAAATTTTCAGAGAAAGCACAAGATCTTGTACGCATCCGGAGGACGTAAGCCCATTCCATTTCGCCCATTGAACAGTATAGGTTTCACATAAGATTCAAATGATCCAAGAATTGGAATGAACTGCATTTGCATTGACTGGGTTCATGCAGTTCTTGCTGGCGACCAATCTACCAGGTTGGTCCAAGAGAGGCTCGTCAAAAGCTCACCCAATAGTGATTCTTTCGGAGAAGATGCTCATCCGTATTTCCAAAGTCGGTTTACGGAGAAACATTTCTTCAAATCCCTGTGGTCTATATACAGCACTCTCATTCCTTTTAAATCTGTATACAGTGTACAACCACACAACAGTAAAGAGAACATATGATGCTTCCCAAGGCCTCTCTCGTCTTCCTTCTTTTCTGAGTCCTTTCATCTAACATGATCATCTCTTCAAGAGTCACTGACGCCCGCCCAATGAGCAACGGTGAGCACTATCTCTATACATGCACGCAAAATGAGAACACAAAACCTGGGTTGACCAGATAAATCGCTGACTTAACAATTAAGAAAAATCGCTTCCGAGAGAAGTGATGATGGGGGATACAAAAGAAACCGATTTCACATTTTACAAGTGATGTACTCTAAGAATTCGAAGTTTGAAGATAACAATATCTGAATTGGAGACTAACTAACTAAATAGTAAGTGCACGTTTTCAGGAGGAAGTAATATTGAAAATACGGCGATTAGCCAAATTTTTGTTTGTGGAACAAGTCGGATAGTAAATGTCACCCTCGTTGTAGCATTTCGAAGCTCCTTCCTTAGAGACCATGCCTGCCATGGGAATCTTTTAAGTGATTCTCGATTATTAGTTTTTCTATTCGGTTGTGCTCTCAAGATATGAAAAATTCGCTTTCTATACTTTCCACTGTTAATTAACGTTTTCCACAAACTTTTGTTTATGGAGCTCAAATGAATTTTTTGAATAGCCCGCGAGTGGAAGAAATGTAAATTGATTGTTTATCAAACCTATGCCTTTTCGACAAATCTTAATATCTTTATTTCAGGCTCCAGATCACAGCATACCAAGACTTATCTATTTAAGCACAAATGTGATATCCACAGCAATTTTTATATTCTTATTTGGCGTGAATCGATGGGAACGGCTCACAAATTCCCTTTTCAACAAACAAGCCAAAAATGGACCTCTCACTGTCGCCAGAGCTGGTCCTTATCTATATTAGCAAATTGTCACAATTTTAATGGATTTTTTTGGTGTGTGTGTGTGTGTGTGTGGGGGGGGTGGTGGGGGAGGGATGATGGCATGTAGGTTTCTTGAACTTTTCAATTCTCGCGGTACAGTCCTTAAGACTTTTTTTATGCAACTGAACTTCGTACTTGTACATTCATGCTCGTCCTTCCATTATTTACTTGGACGGAAATGCTGAGATCACATCCATATTTACGTTACATAATTGTCATCGTTTTAGATAGGTGCCACCGCCTCTAATCACCTCAAAAGGAAGATCCTCGGACTGAGAGAGGATTGGACAGAGATAATCAGGCACGTTTGAATTGACCTAGCCGATCTTTGTCCTTGTAGGTGGGTGGGTGGGTGAACCTCGTGGCCCCTGCACCATCCGCCATCATCGATTGTTGAAGGTTCTTTGTTATATTGTGTTTTCAATTCTTTTCTGTTCAATGATATTAAACTTCATGTATCTTTTAATTTTCTAAAGCTGTAAAAGCCACATTGATAATATGTGGCTGCACACAAGTGCTAAACGGCCATTTGACAGGTGAATATTCATGTACTACCCCTTGTTTGTCCCAAGGGACAAAGGAGGAACTGATTCAAGAATGACATTTTCGTCCAAGCATATGACTAAAGGACAACAATCGAACAGGTTTAGGACCCCATTGTAAATATACATACATGTGTGTGTGTAATTGCACAAATAAATTGTTTTTGGGAACACCAATGCCATAATAACATTTTCTTTCAATGTACGAGGAAGTGAGCTTTTATATAGGACTATTGTAAAGTAATCTTAGGCTTTCATCATTTCGCAGAAAATGTGGTGTTTTTAAAAATTATTTCCCAAAACTCATTTTCCAAGAAAATAACTATATTTTCTGATGCTCGGGTGAAATTTAAATATGAACTAGAAAATATTTTCCACCATTTAGTAAGGAAAAGAAGGAAAATATTTTCCTATATGCACTCATTTTCAATATTTTTTTATTTTTATAAAATCGGTATTTTAATTTTTTTAATTTTTTTTTCCTTGCCTTTTCTTTTTTCTCTTTTCTTTCTTTCCTCTTTAGTTCTCTTCCACAGGCCAGCTCGAGTCTCACTAGCTCGCCAGATTCTAGCGAGGTTGAGGCTCGCCTAATCTAGTGAGCGAGCTCCGGCGAGGTGGAGCCTTGCCATAGGCTAATGAGGCTCAACCTTGCCGGAATTTGGTGAGTTCGAGCCTTGCCGACCTGGGGTGAGGCTCGAGCTAGCTTGTGGCTAGTCGCTAGCCATGTGCCAGGGCCAACGACCAGCTAAGGTGAAGGAAGAAGAAGAAAGCCAAGAAGGAAAGAAAGAAAAGAACAAAAAGAAAAGGAAAAGAAAAATTAAAAACTCGTTTTAAAAAAAATGAAAATGAAAGAAAATGAAAATATAAAAAAAAAATGAAAATATTGTTAGTGAAAGAAAGTGAGGTGGAAGGAGTTATGGAAAATATCTTCCACTTTTTTAAAAGTAGAAGACATTTTCTTCAATTTTGAAGGTGCTTTTCTTTAGTAATGGAAAACGTTTTCCTTGACTAGTTCATATCATGTGAACGGATACCGGAAAATCCGAAAAATATTTTCTAGAAGTTATTTTTCGTGAAACAAACAAAGCCACAATATATCAATGTTATTCTAAAATTAAGTTGTTCTTTAATATATACCACAATACAATTAAGTTGATTTATTCACCGTCTACCTTGACTTCCACCTCGTCTTTTCTTTCCATTGTTCTTTTCTGAGTTCGTTCTCGCAAGGCCGAGTTAGCTCACACCAATAACAACTTCGGTTAGTCAGAGCACCAAATCGAAAAAAAAATTGTACGCACTTGTAGTGTATGAGCCTATTTCCCGTTAATCATTGAATAGCGTGGGCTTCAAGTGAGATCGAAATGATTTGACGATTAGTATGAAATTGGCTCATAAACATCGAATACATGCAATCGTGGCTCACGAGCAGCCTGGCGGGTCCGTGTAATGGTCCCTCTAGTCAAAAGAGAGGGAGAAACTTTATGCGTACGATGCACGGATTTCAAAGTCAGGTTGGGGACGAAACGTCTGAACCCCAATACACGGCTGCTCGTGAAATCCGTTGGGTCGACATTGTTATATATATAGCACTCTCACCGATTCTATGCATGTACACACGGCTATTGCAGAATCATACATTCCAAGAGAGAGAATGATGCTTCACAAGGCCTATCTCGTCTTCCTTCTTCTCCTAGCCCTTTTGTCTTACGTGATCATCTCTTCAGAGGTCGCCGCCGCCGCCCGCCCGGTGAGCAACGGTAAGCACTTCAACCTCTATTGATGCATGCACAAATAAGAATAGGCAATTCGCAGGCTGAACGGATAAACAGTCGACGTGATGATTAAGAACGGTTTGCTTTCGAGGAAAGTGATCATAGGTGATGCAAAAGAGATCGGTTTCACACTTCGAAATTTATATTCTTTTACATTTCAAAGTTTGAACACGACAATGTCTGAGTGGAGACTAACTAAACACACGTTTTCAGGTGGAAGCCGATCCGGAGAGATGGCGGTGAGCAAGTTGAGTGTTAATGGAAGTGGAACCGGGCATGTCGACAAGCACTGGTGAAGCTTTCAAATGATCCTCGACTATTAAACTTTCTGTTCGATTGCTCCTCATTTTCAATGCTGTTTTAAGGAAACTATAGAAATAAAATTCACTGTCGATCCTCTCCACCGTTAATTAGGGTTCCCACATACTTCTGTTCATGTAGCTGAAATGATTTCCTTGAATGCACAGACAATGGCAAAAGAATTCAGTTTGGTTTGTTTGTCGAGTCGATATCGCTATGCCTTTTCGCCACGTCTCTGAAAAGTACTAATAAGAAGCTCAACGTAGTAGTTAAAAAGCATAATTTATCATGACTTTCTGAATAACTACCGGTGAAGATCGATAAGCTACAACAAGCCTCAATATATTGATTTCCTGCTCCACGATAGTCGCATAATCCACCATGCAAGCCAATCATCGCATGTCAAGTCTAGTCTATTTGAAAGGATGATATTTGCAACATTTTGTATATTTTTATTTGGCTTTGGCAGACAAAGTTTTTCAGAGAAAGCGTAAGATCTCGGATTCAATTTTCACTTAGCGTGACTTATTAAAGTCCGAGGACACGAAAGTAAAAATCTCAAAAAATCGACTAATCAATTGTACTGATCGTAAAACAAAAGTATTGGCTAATTCGTCTCCTCGAAAGGGCATTATCATATCCAAAAACCTCTCCGGAGAAAATATTTTAAACTTTTATTTCATCATAAGGTTCATGTTTTGTCAAGAGCACAATGTGTTCCAAACATGGATATCCTTGGCAGGTCCAATCACGGGCTGAGGTTAAACTAGAAGACAGAATTTGAATTGACCAAGCTAATTTTATTTAATCCATTTAATATGAGGAAAAGTACCAAAAGAATATTAAATATGTTGTACTGATATCAATTCAATCCTAAATTTTTTAATTGAATTAATTTAATCCTAAATATTTTTACATTGGTACCAATTTAGTCTATTTGACCAATTTAAATCAAATATTGTTAATGTAGACACCGACCATCCTACATGGTAAATGCACTAGTGCTGACATAGGCTTTTTTAATAATTATTTTCTTTTTTCTTTTTTTCCTTTCATGGCCTATGCCGATGAGGGTTGGCGTTGCTTGAGCAAGGGTAGTGAGGGCCATGCTAGCAGTGAGGGTGACCCTCACTAAGTCTCCCTTAGGTGAAGGCAAGAGCTGACAATGTTGCCATTGCCAAATCTAGCAAGGCTAGCCCTTGCCTAGGCTAGGCCAGCCTCAACAAGGCTTGACAAGGCCAACCCTCGCCTAGGCAATGCCTAGCAAGGCCACCCTTCGCTAGACAAGGGCCGACCTTGCCAATTCTAGTGATAGTGACCTCGTTTATGCTTGCCCTTGTTAACCATGGTCTCTACTGGACCAGCACAAGCTATGAAAAAAAAATAAAGGAATTCAAAAAATTATAAAAAGTTACCACGTCAATACTAGCTATGCCATGTGATGTATCACGTAATACGGCCGACATCCACCTCAATCATTTTTAGCTTTAATTGAATGGATGGACTCAATTGATACCTATATGAAATGGTTTATGACTAAATTGGACTAATTGAAAGGTTTGTGACTAAATTGGTATCAAGGCAATAGGTCTAGGGCTTTTGTAATACTTTTCCGTTAAATATCTATTGTACTTGTAAATTAAGATGCTGATGAGTCAATTAATGGTCGGTAAATCAACTATCTCTTTTATTTTTTGTCACTAGAACTCTTACAATCTCAACTTGCAATGAACAAATAAATGGTTAATGAAGGAAAAATTCCAAATAAAGGCTTAAAGTGTTCTCTTTTTCCTTAAAAAGTTCTAAATTGGATTTTATTTCAAATAAGAGCATAAAGTGGCCACCTCAATCTCAAAGAAGAGTTTGACCTTGCCAATCAACAAAATCTTCCAACCAGTAAAGGGCATTTTTGTCCAAGGACAATTTTTCTTCTTTTTTCTCCATGTTCATCATCTTCTTCGTCCAGCAAGATGAGGAAGATGAAGAGGGAAGAAAAAAAAATGTTAGCTTGCTTTGCTGAGATGAAATGCCTTCTTTTTTGTCCATCGCCATCGACAACCATTTTTACAGCTTAGACGGTCTTTTCATTTCAAAATCATCTATCTGGCTTCACAAGGGAACGACTCTATATGGCCTTCCTCCGAAAATTTCAATTCTTGTTTGCTCTCTCTCCATTGGTTCCTTCATTTTCCCTATGGTCAATGCTTTCTCTCTGAATGTGTATTCGTTGGTTGAGTCATTCCTGAAGCTCTATTTGAAAATCAGGTGCCTAACTTCACAAGGGAACGAATCTCTCTCGCCCTCTCTAGTTGATTTGAACAAAAAATTTGCCCCAAATTCTTGGGTTGTCATTCTCTCTCGCTCTGAAATTCTCAATTCATGTTCCCTCTTTTTTTTTTTTTTTTTTTTTATCAATTCCCCACATTCGGTAGTGGTCGATGACTCTATACTCTTTATCGGTCTGGGTAAGGCCAGCCTCTCCCCGTGGCCACAATGGCCTCCCCCAAATTTGGGCGGGGCCGTGACCCTTGTCACAGTGGCTCATGAGCACTGCCTAATCCTCACTGGCCACAATAATAATAATAATAATAATAATAATAATAATAATAATAGAAGCAAAGAGAAGACCTGGTGGTAAAAAAAATGTAGAAGTGGGTAAGAAAATAAAAGGAAAAAGAATAAAAGGTACACAAGCAAAATCCATTGAGTTTTTGCATTTGAGAAGTGTAGTGTGGAGCATGAAAACGCATATTGAATTTGTCGGTGACGATTTCTTTTTGTTGCATTTTGGCCGGACTTTGTGCAGAATTCGACTTTGAATAGTTTGATACTTTCTTTTGTTTATGTAACATAATGCTTAGTCCTTATTTGATCTTCAAGGCAATAAATAGGGAAGAAAAGGAAGAAGAAATTATTGTCTTTGGATGAAAATGCTCTTTACCGACTAGAAGATTTGGTCAGCCGATGAGGTTAGACCCCTTGTTTTGAGACTAATACGGCCACTTTTTTCCGTATTTGACACAAAATCCATTTTGGACCACTTTTGAGAAACTGAGGACACTTTAAATCCTTATTTAGAATTTTCCCGGTCAATGAATGAAGATTCTTTAACGAAAGGGTGTTGATAGTTTGGTGGAACATGTAGGAAGTAGGTAGAAGTCTGCGATTGGTTAATCACACCTAAAAAGAGGAAAGCCAACATTTCTCTCCTCTTGGAGCATATTTAATTTGTGCTATACCTTGCTTGTTCGTATTCCTCACGCTGTATCTGGTTTCTCGTTGCTCGAAGTAGTTTAATGCCAGTGCTAATCCCCTCTCTCAAAACAAAGTTTTCTCATTCTATTACCACACTTTGGAATTGTTGTAAAATATCGCGTGGCGAATATATAATAGAGAA